>OX578133.1:34021016-34266016 GCA_951213105.1 Amaurobius ferox
TGACTGTTCTAAAACTGAGAGGTGATTTGTGGAATTTAGGAACCAAAGTAACATAAGGAAATTTAAAAACTTACAATTAATATTTAATTGTGTATATAATTTTAGCATTTTAGTTTTGATTTGGATAGACTGATTATGAATGGGTTTAAAAATTTGATTATCTTTTAAGTAATTCTGTAACAGAGAAACATAATATTTTTTACAAATGATGGCATAAATATTAGAAGCTTTATCTACATAAGTTATTACAAAGTGTTGTTGTAGTTCTTTGATAGCAGATAGGAGTTGTTTATAAGGATACCTAGGCTTCGTTAATTTAGTGCTGATAATAACATTTTTAAGTAGATGTAAGGTCGTATACTTCCATAAATTGAATGCTTCAATAGGAATAGAATGTGAACAAGCAAGTGGATATATGAATTTATAAAAATCAAATGATAGAGACTGAAGAAGTTGTTTAGGGTGATGGCAGAATGGAATGCGAAATTTAGACCCTTTATTCATAATATCCCTAAGTATATCATCCTGAACTATACTGAGATCCCCAGTAATAATGTGACCATGAGTGGAGTTGACAAAAGGGGCAAGATTTTGATTGCTGCATACACATGATGTAAGATCATAGGAGTTTAATGTCATAGAAACTTCATTGTAATTGTAAATAGTTCTACCAATTGGTAAATTATATTTGAATGATTTTTGTATTTTGATATCATTTACTGGTAACAAGTGCTGATGTTTTGCAAATAAATTATTGAAGTTAAGAGAATTAAGAATAGGGTGTTTAAAAGAAATTACACAGTAAGCTATTTTAGTATGTGGATTTGGTGAATGGAGTAGGTGGTAATTTAAGAAATTTGTACGTGAAAGAAGCAAATCAAAAAATAAATGTTTAAAATGCTCATGAGTTAATTTTAATTTTAAAAAATTAGTATAAACAATACTTAATTTGCTTTTTCTGACTTTATATAACCATGTTCTAACAGGTAGAAAATTGAAAGTTTGAGAATAATTATATTGTAATTTTAAAATGTCTGCTTTGTAATCAATATATATATACACACACATATATATATATATATATATAATTAAAGATTTTTATGATTACTTGTAATATATATATATATACCCGAGAAATACTAAAGAAAATTGCTTGCAAACTGAAGGTAAAGGTGAAAAATTGCAAATCAGTCAATTTAAGTGTTTTCATTTAGTATATACGAATGGGATCAGGATGTTTTATTCTTCAGATCTGCGAATTCAGATCTACGGATTTGGCTGGATATCTCTAACTTGGCAACTTTTCTTAAATGCTGCCAAATTGACGGAAATGTCGCCAAATTGATAAAAACGAGGCCAAACCAATGAAATTAAATTTGTTTTGTTTGAAGAGAGTGCTAAAATGATGTTTCGATAGCATTTATCTGTCAGTCCAACCGTCCTACTTAGTAGCACATTTAGCGAATTTTTAAAATTTCGTAAATTGATAAAAATATTTGTAAATCCAGAAAAATATCTTGAAATTGATAAAATTGCGCTAAATAAATGAAATTAATTATGTTTTGTTAGGAGATAGTATTGTGATGATGTTTCGTCAATTTGTCGCCAAGTGGGACTGTCAGTTATACACTTCCACTTGGAGATAAATTTGTCGATTTTTTAAAATGTCACTAAATTGACAAAAAGGTAGCCAAACCTTCCATAAAGATAGCATTATTCAGACCATATATTTTCCACCAATTTATTTGAAGCATATGATATCATGTTGCTTAGCAACGGATTTAAATCCAATGTGTTTTTGCGACAGACGATTTTTATTAAATCTTTTCCGATTTGAATAATAACAAGATGGATGCCATATATAATTTTGAAGTGGATCATGTGATCGTCTCATATCATGGTCACGTGATCGTTTCATATAAGAGGTGTAATTATTGTTTTAATTTTTATTTAAAAAACTACTGAATATATTTCGCTGAATTTTTTTTTATATATTTTATGGAACAATTTGAATATTACCTAAAATTTTCGAAGCAATTTGTGAATTTTAAATCCGCTTAAAAAATGCTTGAAAAATTAGGTCAAATAGGGCTCAATGTAGGGCTCAGACAGACAGACAAATAGAATGAACAAAGTCATAAACACTTTTCAACTTTGTTGTAAAGTGTTAAAAATATATATACACTACGTGACTATGAAAATGAGACACCAAAAAGGAGTGGGCAGAAAGTGATGAAAATCGGCAAACAGAGAGAGACATCAACGAACAATAAGTGCTGTATATTGCAACATAATACACTTATACACTGAGCGATAACACCGTCTGATCAGTAGGTTGTAGGACTACCACGAGCGGCGATACAGGCAGCAACACGTCTAGGTATAGAATCAATGAGCGCGCGGATGGTCTTCTAAAAGATGGCTGCCCATTCTCTGTCAACCATTTGCCAGAGTTCGTCTCCTAAAAGTGCCGGTGGCGGCGCACGCAAGCGACGTCCAATCACGTCTCAGACTATTCGATTGGTGAGAGATCAGGGGAGACTGGTGGCCAGGGGAGACTGGTGGCAGGACATGTTGGCTGATGCGTGCCGTGTGTAGTCGGGCGTTATCCTGCTGGTGAATGGCATTGGGCACCCCCATGAAGGAAGGGTAGTGTCACCGGTCCGATCACCATACACCTCGTGAAATCGTCTGTCTGCTGGAACTGCCTCGGTTGGCGGAGGCCTGGCATTCACTGCAACTACGCATTTCCTCTGAGACAAAAAAATGCAAAATGATTTACCTGTCAGACAACGGCGTGACTATTGCCGATTCTGCAGGTTCCTTCCCTTACATCTCATTCAATGTGCGCGGAACAGCTGAGCATTTCACATGATTTACATAACTCGGTGAGTTGGGTCTACCCTGCAATTTACATATTTTTCTGCCCAATCTTTCTTGGTGTCTCATTTTCACTGTCACGTAGTGTATAAAATAGATTTCACAGACATTGCATTTTGGATTGGATAATATCAATTACGGTCTTCAGGTTTAAACATTATTATTATTGATTTTCGGGGGTTATTGATTCAGGAATTATTGATATTTTCAAACTATTATACCATTATTTCATTACAGCAAAAATTGTTGAAGCTCATATATTGTACGATGTGCAAGGAATCTTCCACAAATACACGGGTATATAATCTAATCTACGAGAATATATGTAATACAGTGGCACCTATTTTGACATATATTGGCATATATTGGAATCAATTACGGTCTTCTGGTATAAAGATTACGGAGATTATTGATATTTTCAATTTATTACGTCATTTGTTTTATTTCGGCAAAGATTTTTGAGATTCATATTGTAATACGGGTAATCTTCTACTAACACACGGACATATATATCTTCTAATCTACCACATTATAAGAAGTACGGGTATATATATCTTCCCATATAATTTTAGCAATTTCATTTTGGCATATATGGGAATCAATTATTGCTTTCAGGTTTAAAGATTACGAGTTTATTGATATTTTCAATTTATACATATAATCTACTAATACAGAGTATATCTTCTAATATTAGCGTATATAAGTAGTATGGGTCCCATACAATTTTAACGCTTTTATTTTGCATATTGATTCAATTTCATATTTTTTGTAAATTTGCTTACAAACGGGGCCAGGTTATTTTATTCTTCAGATCTGCCTGTGAAGACAATTTTGTAAAAAGAGAACATAGATTCTTAAACTTCTTTCTAGGAGCAGCATTAAATTAAATATTTTAACAAAATATTTTGACTAACAATGTCATTTAGTATATTATAGGAATTTGCACATGATTATGAATTTTCAGTTTCTTTATATTGTATACTCCGTACGAAGAACGGGTATGCTGCTAATATATTTATATAGAAAATATGTCTGTTTATTTGTGTGTTTGTTTGTGTGTTTGTCTCATCATCAAGGGAGAACCGAATTGGATGAAATTTTTGGGGTAGATTTAAATAGCAGCACTTAAAAATTAGTTCATGTTTCGAATTTCTGGGACCAGAGGTTCTCTAGATATTAATTAAAAACACACAATTTAAAACCTTCCATAGATATAGCATTAGGCAGACGATATTTTTTCCTCCAATTAATTTGAAAAAAATTACATCATGTCGCTTAGCAACGGATTTAAATCCAATGTGTTTATGCGGCAGACGATTTTCATTAAAATCTTTTCCCATTAAAACATTACAGATATATATGTATATATATATATATATATATATATATTGCATTTTGACTGGATTATATCAGTTACGGTCTTCAGGTTTAGACATTATTTTTATTGATATTTTCCGGGATTATTGATTCGGGGATTCTTGTTATTTTGGCAAAGATGTTAGAAACGTATGTGTTGTAGTATCGGTAATCTTTACGGGGGTTATTGATATTTTCAATTTATTACGTCATGTGTTTTATTTTGGCAAATATTTTTGAAACTCATATTGTAATACGGGTAATCTTCTTACACACGGGCATATCTTCTAATCTACGACAATATAAGTAGTTCGGGTGTATCTTTCCATTCAATTTTATCGCATTTATTTTGGCATATATTTGAATCAATTACGGCCTTCAGTTTGAAAGATTACGGGATTATTGATATTTCAATTTATTACGTCATCTGTTTTATTTTGCCAAATATTTTAGAAACTCATATGTTGTAGTACATGTAATTTTCTACATGCATATCTTCTAATATTCGCGAACATAAGTAGTACGGTTCCTATGCAATTTTAGCGCTTTTATTTTGCATATAATGATTCTTCAATATTTTTAACACAATACAATAGAGTTGAAAAATGTTTGTGACTTTGTTCATTCTGTCTGTCTGTCTGTCTGTCCGTTCGCGCGGCAAATGCCGTAAAAATGACTTCATCAAAATGAAATTTTAGTATGTTGTTGAGACGGTCTGTGAAACATATGGGAATGTAAATGAATAATATCACCCAATTAGTTTTGGATTGAACCCGGGTTGAAAAAATAAAATACATTGTGTCTTATGGGACCTAATTTTTCAAACATTTTTTAAGCATAGTTAAAATTCATAAATTGCTTCGAAAAATTTTAGGAAATATTAAAATTATCTCGTAAAATATAGAAAAAAAAAATTCAGCACAATATGTTCGGAATTTTTTTAAATAAAAATTAAAATATTAATTACACCCATATAATATGAAGAGATCATTTGACCAACTTCAAAATAAAAAAATCTGATGTGAGCAGCATATGACTTTCCCTGCAGACTTATATTAACGTTCTCTTTATTTTAATTAAATTTATTTCACTTTTAATTCAATTTTCGTTCTCATTCGGTAACCGGGCTTATTTTAAAAGGTGGCGTAGGGAAAGTACGATAAACTAAAATATCTCGAGAACGGCTAGTCCTAGTGTAATGGGGTTGGTCTTATTCTTTTCGTCGTTAAAAATTACGTATTAAACGAGCATTTAATGGATATATTTGAGTATATCTAGTTCTTTAGTTTAGATTTTTGCGATTTTTGCGGGCCATTTTGCAAAAAAAGCAGGTTATTTTTTTCCGAATCGTACCAAAATCTAATCAGCGCCACAGGGTAACCCACAAATGACTCATCTACCGAATTTTGTGAAATTCGGTCCGGCAGTTTTTCAGTTAGAGTGGATACAAGCTTTTGCGGACCATTTCGCAAAAATAGGCGGATTCTTTTATTCCAAATCGTACCCAAAACTAATCAGCACTAGATTCGCTCACAAGTGACTTTCCTACCAAATTTTGTGAAATTCGGTCCATTAGTTTTTTAGTTAGAGTGGATACAAAATCTGCACAGACACACAGACAGACACACACACACACAGACGTCACGCTAAAAATGGTTTTTTCGTATTCTAGAGGTCTTGAAACGTGTAGATCCGTCGAAAACTCGAGTTGCTGTTTTCGACATGATTCCAATACTTTCCCTATACATTACCATGTAATGCAGAGAAAGTAATATGGGCTCCATCATTTTCCTATTGTTAAAATCGTGAATTTTATAGTTTTTTTAAATTTATATTTAGTGTCGCATTCGTCTTAAAACCACTTTATTTCTGCGTATTTTCCGTGCATCTATATTCTGCGCTAACGCAATTACAATATTTTTTAGTTTAAATGATCATCAAACTTTGATTATCTCTACAACAAAGTTTAATTTTAATGGATGCAGAATGTAAACAAGTGATTGTACGATGTGTTGTATAAGAATTGCTGCATATTTTTCACGCAAAATTATTTAACTCTGGAGTCTGGAATAAAAGTGTAAGAATGAAATATTTACTCATTTTACATAGAGAGTCAGATGATTTATATTTCGATAACTTCATTTGAATAAAGTTCATTTTTTTCGATGAAGTTTGAAGTTTTCAATTAAAATAATTTATTGTAGTACTGTGATAATTAAAAAAAATCGCCTCTGAATGTATGGCATTTTACAGAGGTTTAAATAAAATTGCAGTTAGAAAGTGTTTCATAATTAATGCTTTATGTATGATTGATCTTTCTTGTTTGTAAATGTTTTTCCATAGGGAACCAGAAAGCTATTTTCTTAGATCTGCCCTTGAAGATAATTTTGTATAGCGAGAACAAATATTCTAAAACTTCTTTTTAGGAACATTAAATTAAATATTTTAATAGAATATTTTAATTACCAATGCCATTTAGTATACTATATAGGAATTTGCACATGATTGTGAATTTTAAGGTCTTTTTTTATATTATATACTTCGTACGAAGAGCGGATATACTGCTAGTATATATATGAATCATATATATATGAATGATGGTTCACATGAAAAAAGTCCAGTTGACGGTATTATTCCTTAAAAAGTCCAGTTGACGGTATTATTCCTTAAAAAGTCCAGTTGACGGTATTATTCCTTAAAAAGTCCAGTTGACGGTATTATTCCTTCTAAGAAAAAGTGGTAAACAACTATTATACGACACATATACATTTTCAGTTTTTAGTGAATTTATGTATCCGCATGCTACTTAAATACTGAAAACGATTTCATTACGATTTGTGTGTTGCCAAATCCGAGAAAGTAATTTTCTTTATGAATCCTAAAACGTCCATGCTGTTTTTATCTGCTACAATGCACTTGCTTGATTAACAATGCAAAATGTATAAGATAAGTAACAATTATCGTAAAGGCATTTGTTTTTTAGAATCATCCTAAAGCCTCTACAAGGTCTTAAACTCAAAATTAAAGATTTCTGACAATTGGATAATTTTCTTGCAAACCAATCGCATATAGATTAAAACATGTTTATATAAAACTGTGAAACTCGGCGTTTCCTCAAACATTCTAATTTGTAAATCTTATATTTATAGCCGCAAATTCCTATTGTAGCCCCCTCCATGTCCCACGGCTATTCATTTTCTTCGAAAAGTTTGATTATGTGATTCTTATCAGTATTTTTCCAGATTTTACTTTGAAAAAAGTGTTGTTATATATATATCGAAATCCTACTGTAGGGATTTCTTAAGTTAAACTTTCTTATGCCAAAAAAGCCTGATCAATTGAGTTTTACTAATTCAACAAAAAATAATTCATTCTGGAAATTCTGATTGTACACGCTACTTCTATGTAATTACCGCGCCCGCTTTTGATGAAAATAAGCTTTTCTATTCACATTTACGAACGTAAATCTTTTCAAATCATTTTCACGGAGCTCGAATTATTTTCTGCATTTTGGCACGTGAAAAACAATATTTGCAGAAGAGAATTAAATCTCCCGTACGCCCTGCGTTTCGCACTGTTTTGCAAATTAAAAATAAAGAACACACACGCGTAAGAACGCTACCAAATTAATTAAACAATTAACAAAAACACCCAAAGTAATCAGCGTGCGAAACAGGTTCTTGCGCCCCTCGTTTTTCTTTATTTTTTCCTCGCCCTTTTGGGAAGAGTGCCTTATCTATAATTCGCATCGCAGGCTTTTTGATGAGGGGGCGTGAAGGTAGGTAATAGACGATAGCGAAAACACTGGGAAAAATGTGCCCGCGATGAATCTAAGGGCGGGATTGTGGACATCAATAACTGGTCTCATTAACACCTGGCCGGGCTAGGGCCTTCAAGATGAAGCCCGATAAACGCGGGCAGCGTAAATTCGAATCGCCTTTTCCCCGTGAGCGCACGCTGCGGTGTCGGTTTCGACTCAATGTAGCTGGTAAATGGGGGAGGGGCCACAGATTATGGTGCTGATGAGTTCATAGTAGAGGAATAATGGAAATATTTCCACGGCGGTTACGGCTTCAAAATTTATTTTTATTAACTTCATTTGTTAAACGCCAGGATAAGGGTATCGTTATTTTAGAAAGACGTGGCGGAATAACAGTTGTATAACTCTTGTTTGACTAACAACAATGTCCTGATTACTAATGTAGCAAGACCAGTTTGGCTATTGCCAAATATAAGGATTCATGGTTCAAAAGATGAACGTATTATTATACGTCAGTATAAGAATATCGTTATTCAAGAAAGGCGTGGCGGTATAAAAGAAATGTATAACACTTATTTGGCTAGCACTAATGCTATGTTTACTAATGTAACACGACCGGCGTGGCTGTTAACAAATGCAAAATTTCATGATACAGGAGATTAACATATTTTTTAAGCAGTATAAAAATGTCGTTATTCTAGAAACACATGGAGAAATAATATATTTGTATAACTTTTATTTGGCTAACAATAATGTTCTGTTTAATACGTAAATAAGAACACAGTTTGACTGTTGCCAAATGTACGGTTTCATGGTACAAACAATTAATGCACGTTTTATTCATCAGTAAAAAAATGTCTTTAATTTAGAAAAACATGACAGAATAACATATTCATTTGTATAACTCTTTGGATAACACTAATACTCTGTTCACTAATGTAGCACGGCCAGTTTGGCTAGTACCAAATGCAAGGTTTCATGGTACAAAAGATAAACGTATTTATAAGTCAATATAAAAAAATCTGATGTGGGCAGCACATGACTTTCCCTGCAGACTTATATCCACGTTCTCTTTATTTTAATTAAATTTAATACACTTTTAATTCAATTTTCATTCTCGTTTGGTAATTTGGACTTATTTTCAAAGGTGACGTAGAGAAAAAACTAAAATATCTCGAGAACGGCTAGTCCTAGTGTAATAGGGTTGGTCTTATTCTTTTCATCGTTAAAAATTACGTATAAAACAAGCATTTAATGGATATGTTTGACCATAATTAGTTTTTTAGTTTAGATTCTGAAGATTTTTGCGGACCATTTCGCAAGAAAAGGCAGGTAATTTCTTCCGAATCGTACCAAAATCTAATCAGCACCAGGATAACTCACAAGCGACTTATCTACCAAATTTTATGAAATTCGGTCCTTTAGTTTTTCAGCTAGAGTGGATACAGGCAATTTTTGCCAGCCATTTCGTAAAAAAAGGCGGGTTCTTTTACCCTGAATCGTACTAAAAGCTAATCAGCACCAGGGTCATGCCCAAGTGACTTATCTACCAAATTTTATGAAATTCGGTCCATTAGTTTTTGAGTTAGAGTGGATACATACATTGCACAGACATACAGAAATACAGGCACATAGACAGACACACAGGCAGACAGACAGACACACATACAGGCAGACAGACACACACACAGACGTCACGCTAAAGATAGTTTTTTCGTATTCTAGAGGTCTCGAAACGTGTAGATCCGTCGAAAACTCGAGTTGCGATTTTCGACATGATTCCAATACTTTCCCTATACATTACCATGTATTGCAGGGAAAGTAAAAATCTGATGTGGGCAGCACATGACTTTCTATGCAGACTTATATCCACGTTCTCCTTATTTTAATTAAATTTAATTCACTTTTAATTCAATTTTCGTTCTCGTTTGGTAACAGGACTCATTTTCAAAGTTGGCGTAGAAAAAATACGAAAAAACTAAAATATCTCGAGAACGGCTAGTCCTAGCGTAATGGAGTTGGTCTTATTCTTTTCTTCGTTAAAAATTACGATTAAAACAAGAATTTAATGGATATATTTCAGCATACATAGATTTTTATTTTAGATTTTGTCGATTTTTGAGGGCCAGTTTGCAAAAAAAGGCAGGTTATTTTTTTCCGAATAGTTCCAAAATCTAATCAGCACCAGGGTGGTACAAAAGTGACTTATCTACCAAATTTTGTGAAATTCGGTCAATTAGATTTTCAGCTAGAGTGGATACACGCTCTTGCAGGCCATTTCACAAAAAAGGCGGGTTCTTTTATCCCGTATCGTACCCAAAACTAATCAGCACCAGATTCGCCGACAAATGACTTATCAACCAAATTTTATGAAATTCGGTCAATTAGTTTTTTTAGTTAGAGTGGATACAAAATCTGCACAGACAGACAGACAGATAGATACACAGACACACCCACAGCCGTCACGCTAAAAATAGTTTTTTCGTATTCTAGAGGTCTCAAAACGTGTAGATCCGTCGAAAACTCGAGTTGCGATTTTCGACATGATTCCAATACTTTCCCTATACTTTATCATGTATTGCAGGGAAAGTAAAAATCTGATGTGGGCAGCACATGACTTTCCCTGCAGACTTATACTAACGTTCTCTTTATTTTAACTAAATTTATTTCACTTTTAATTCAATTTTCGTTCTCATTCGGTAACCGGGCTTATTTTCAAAGGTGGCGTAGGGAAAGTACGAAAAACTAAAATATCTCGAGGCTAGTCCTAGTGTAATGGGGTTGGTCTTATTCTTTTCGTCGTTAAAAATTACGTATTAAATCAGCATTTAATGGATATATTTGAGTATACCCAGTTCTTTAGTTTAGATTTGGACGATTTTTGCGGGCCATTTTGCAAAAAAAGGCAGGTCATTTTTTCCCGAATCGTACAAAAATCTAATCAGCACCAAGGTAACCCACAAGTGACTCATCTACCGAATTTTGTGAAATTCGGTCCATCAGTTTTTCAGTTAGAGTGGATAAAAGCTTTTGCGGGCCATTTTGCAAAAAAAGGCGGGTTCTTTTATTCCGAATCGTACCCAAAACTAATCAGCACCAGACTCGCTCACAAGTGACTTACCTACCAAATTTTGTGAAATTCGGTCCATTAGTTTTTTAGTTAGTGTGGATACAAAATCTGCACAGACAGACAGACACACAGACGTCACGCTAAAAATAGTTTTTCGTATTCTAGAGGTCTCGAAACGTGTAGATCCGTCGAAAACTCGAGTTGTGATTTTCGGCATGATTCTAATACTTTCCCTATACATTACCATGTATTGCAGGGAAAGTAAAAATAGTTATTGTAGTGAAACATGGCGGAATAACAGAGTTTTATAACAGTTATTTGGCTAGCACTAAAAGGCCATGTTTACAAGTGTAGCAAGACCAGTTTGGTTAGTGCCAAATTCAAGTTCTCGTGGTACAGAAATTAACGTATTTTTTTACCCATCAGTATAAGAATGTCGTGGAATAAGAGAGTTGCATAACATTTACTTGGCTAACATAAATGCTCCGCTTGGCAATGCAGGACGTGGAAACGTAAGATTTCAAGTTTTAAAAAGTTAAAACGTATTTTCTTAGAGGACGAAAAATTACCTTCTTACATGGAATTGCGGAAACAACATTGGTGAACCAATTTCGCACTTATTACCATTTTTCATCCCTGAATAGCCTATAGATCCATTGGTATCAAAAAATGTATTTCTTTTGTGTCTATGACTGTTAAATAGTTGCAAATGCAACAGCAATTTTATAAAAGAGCCTCCATATGGTGGCAAATTGTGTGTACACATCACTTTTGACGGAATTATTAACCATTTTTATTCTCTTTTGCGTACTTATTTCGTACAGTCATACGAATTTTCAGAAAACCGGAAGTGGCATCATCGGAAACAGAAATTAAAATCTTTAGTAAATCCTTCCAACCCATCTGGAATTCGATGCTAAATCCCTTGAGTCCTCATCTAAGCACTATCTATAGCCAATCTAGAGAAATAGAAGTTTCAAGACATTTTTTTGAACCGGAAGCAAAAAAATCCAAAAGTGGAAATCTTTGTAACACTTCCACTTGTCTCCTCCGAAATTTAATACTGAATTCATATCAGTAATTGTCCAAACTCTATCTATATTTAGAAAAATTGATATTCCAAGAAAAATGGAAATTTCTGAACCGGAAATGGAAAAAAATATCAGAAGGGAAAATCCGTAGTGGCTACTTTTTTCCTCCAAAATTTTATGATAAATCCATATCAGTTCTCCCCTGAGCTATATCTATAGTAAATACCATGAAATAAGGGAAATGTAAGTTTTTGAATAGGAAGTAACATCTCTTGAACTGAAAGTGGAAATCCTTAGTGAGTCCCTTAACCCCTTCCAAAATTTGATGCTGATTTCATATTAGTCATTAGCTCAGCTCTATCTATAGCCAATCTTGAGAATACCAATTTTGAGATATTTTAGGTAAAATAAAATTTTTTGAACCGAAATGGAAAAAAAGAATCGATTGTGAAAATCCTTAGTGAACCCCTTTTCTCTTCCAGAATTGATGCTAAATCCAAATCAGTCATCATCTGAGCTTTATTTACGGCAGAGTCTGAGAAACAGGTATTTCAAGTAAACATTTTTCACAAAAATAATAGTGTGGCAACATTTTTGCTACCAATAAAATCATAAAAAGAAAAACAATAATTTTTCAATAATGAAATATGTTTACAGCAGTTATTAGTTTTACAACATTTTTTAATTCTTTATTTTCTAGAATTCATTTCCATTGTCGATAATAATGTTCGAAACATTGGGAACTATCCTTGGTCTGAGCTTCCCGAATCTTAATACACCTCCCTGCTATTTATTAATGTTGTATGTATAGTTTAATACATGCTGCATTTCATTCCCTTTGATCAATTGGCTGATAATTATTGTGATCATAGACTCGCAGACATAAAGACATAATTGAATAAATCCATCAATGTAAGAGTGTCAGATTTTCAGCCTATTACAATACTCTGTATTATTGGCAAGGTAAAATGGTAGTTATAATTATAAATGATTATTGCTTCGAAATTATTTTGTTCATAATATTTGCTACGTGTCTGGAGAATGCTGTATTTATTTCTCAGGTTAAATAGCAAAAATATGTAGCAGTTTTGCGGTCAAAGGGACGGATTTTCCTTCTCTTTTGCCTGGAATTATGGCAGGAGAAATTTGAAAGGAGAAACATGTGATGTGCCCAGCACAGGCTTTCCCTACATATAAATCTGGGACAACGAAAAAAAATTGAGATTGCAGGAGAAATTTGAAAATTTGAAAGGAGAAACATGTGATGTGCCCAGCACAGGCTTTCCCTATACATATAAATCTGGAACAAAGAAAAAAATTGAGATTGCAGGAGAAATTTGCATATTTGAAAGGAGAAACATGTGATGTACCCACCACAGGCTTTCGCTACATATAAATTTTGGGTAACAAATACAATTGAGATTGCAGGAGAAATTTGAAAATTTAAAAGGGAAAATCTGTGATGTGCCTAGCACAGGCTTTCCCTACATATAAATCTGGGACAACGAAAAAAAAATGAGATTGTAGGAGAAATTTGAATATTTTAAAGGAAAAACATGTAATGTACCCAGCACATGCTTTCCTCACATATAAATTTGGGTCAAGAAAAAAAATTGAGATTTCTTAAGACGCTCGATGGATAAAAAAAATTTTACTTACTGCTGTTAACAATTAAAATAAACATAACGAATTTCATAGAAATCGATTGATTCCTTTCAGAGATATTATGGTTTCTGTAAGCAGGGCCGATCTTAGACATATTTGACTAATTTGACAGAATTGGGCCCCAAAAAGTGGTAAAGATTTACATGTTTATAATATCAATAAAACAATACCCTATAAAATAATTTCCAGATGATTGATAAAGAAAACTTCGGCGAAATATGCTGTTGAATGAAAAATGCCACTGTATGATGTCAATATTTCTGAAGAAATTCAAATGGTCAATAAATTAAATTAGCTACCTGGACCAAATGGTCACCCACAAATTAATAGATGTCGACCGAACAATGCTCGTTCTGGAAATGAAAGCGTCAAAAACAATTCTTCGACTTTCAGTTTCAAAAAAGTGTTCAATAAATTGGGGCCTTACCGTGTATGTGATCCCCCCCCTCCCCAATTCATCAGTACCTGATGTTCATTGATTGAAATAACACATATTGAGTGACTTTCTCTGGTATGTTTAACACCAACATTCAACCGGAGTCTGGCGTTCATTAATTGACACACTCCATACTAAATTTCCTTCGCTTTGCTCAATGTGTTCGTGGGAAATCGCTTCCATACACACACGCACGCGCGAATACATACAGAAACACATACGTCACTAAAAATAAATTGATCGGACTCAGGGGTACTCAAAACATGCACATTCATCAAAATCCCAGTGTTGGATTTTTGACTCTCATCACAATACCTTTTCTTTACGTATACCACGCATTATAATAAAAGTAAAAATAAACATAATCATAATCATAATCATAAGATTGATAAACAGTATGTTATAAAAACTACTTGGTTTATAATAAAACTTGTAAAATGTGAGAATAAAATTGCAGTGATATACAATGAAACATGGGATATATATGAAAAAACTAATGAACATAATATTAAACAAGAAAAATCAATCCTGCATAAAGCATTGATTATGAAACAATTTCCAACTTCAATGCAATTTTATTTAAATATCTCTAAAGTGCGATACATTCCTCGAAAATATTTTTAAAATTATCACAATACTACATTAATTTATTGTATTTGAAAACTTCATCGAAAACAATTGAACTTTTTCAAATGACGTCATCGAAATATAAATCGGCTGGCTCTTTAAATAAACACAGCATTTCATTCATAAACATTTTTCCATTCATTTCATTCATCACAATAATAAAATAATTAATTTTATTTAAAACTTAAAATCATGGTGGTACAAGTAATTTAACTCTATGCTCAAAACTTCATCAAAAAATCGTTTGCTTCTCTGCAAAATCCATTATTGTTTCATTCGTATCAGCTATATTGCAGACTCCATGGGCTAAATAATTTTGCGTTAAAGAAATTCAGCAATTCTTATACAACTCATTCTACATCTTTTGGTATTTACATCCTCCATAAGTGAAAAGTAGGCTTCGTTGTAGAAATAATCAAAGTTGGATGATCATTTAAACTCAACTATATTGTAATTGTGTTGTTTCAGGATGTAGATGCACAGAATTTAAGCAAATATAAAGCGGTTTTAGGACGGATACAACACTAAATATGAATTGAAAAGGACTTTGAAAATCACGATTTTGACACAAGATGGATGCCATATATTATTTTGAAGTGGGTCACGTGATCTCTTCATATAATGATTACGTGATCTCGTCATATAAAGGATGTAATTATTATTTTAATTTTTATTTAAAAAACTACTGAATATATTTTGCTGAATTTTTTTTTATATTTTTTTATGGGATAATTTAAATATTTCCTTAAACTTTCGAAGTAATTTGTGAATTTTAAATCCTCTTAAAAAATGTTTGGAAAATTAGGTCCCATAGGGTTCAATGTATTTCATTTTTTCAACCCGGGTTCAATCCAAAACTAATTAGGTGATATCATTCATCTATATTCCCATAGGTCTCACAGACCGTCTGAACAACATACTAAAATTTCATTTTGATAAGGTCATTTTTACGACAGTTATCGTGCTAACGGACAGACAGACAGACAGACAGACAGACAGAATGAACAAAGTCATAAACACTTTTCAACTATGTTTTAAAGTGTTAAAAATTGCAGTGAGATAAAATATTGGTTAACTGTGGGGAAACAATATTTTAATGTCTGATGTGGTCAGCATATGACTTTCTATGGATAATGAAAGGCATTTATTTCTTTTGCATCGAAACTATCTTGTGCAAGATCTACGTCCCAATGTTTTTGGAATAGGATTAAGACCACTTATATTGAAATTGACCTCATTGGGGAACTTATGGGACAAAACAAAAGTATTTTTCCATGGTGCAATATTTTCATCAAAGTGCAGTTGACATTTAATTAATGTTTCGTTAAATATATAACTATTGACAATTTATATGGCGTCGGAATACAAACTATTACAAAATGCGTTAAACGTGCTCTTCCGTCGGAAACACGAACTCGAGATTTCATTCCCGTCACAATATTTTGTACATATTGTATATATTATTTATTTGGAATTATTTGGAATATATACAATTGTATATATTATTTACTAGCAGCATACCCGTTCTTCGTACGGAGTATATAATATAAAGAAACTTTTAATTCGCAGTCATGTGCAAATTCTGTTAAAATATTAAATTTATTGCTCCTAAAGAGAAGTTTAAGAATATCTGTTCTCACTATGCAAAATTATCTTCACGGGCAGATCTGAAGAATAAAACATCCTGGCCCCTTTTGTAAGCAAATTTACAGAAAAAAAAGGAATTGAATCAATGTATGCAACCCCGTACTACCTATATTGTTGCAGACTAGAAAATATGCCAGTGTGTTAGTAGAAGATTTCCCGTATTACAATATGAGTCTCAAAAATATTTGGCAAAATAAAAGAGATGACGTTATAAATTGAAAATATCAATAATCCTCGTACTCTTTATACCAGACGGTCGTAATTGATTCCAATATATGCCAATATATATATCAAAACATATGGCAATATACCTGTACCACTTATATTCTCGTAGATTAAAAGATATACCCGTGTATTTGTAGAAGATTACTTGTACAACGTACAATATATGAGTTTAAACAATTTTTGTCATAATAAACCAATTGTATAATAATCAAGATGGGTATCATGTCTGCATACAATAGATAAAACCAAGGACAAAACGTTTTTTAAAAAACAAAAGGTATTTTATTTAACATCCTAAAAGACGTACAAAATGTTGTTAAAAAGTGCCAGAGCGCTTTCGAACGTGTATACGCCCTTCATCAGTGGCTACATGAGTGTTAAAAGCATGGAATGTTTATATATATATATACATAGTTTTGATGTTGCCTCCCTTTTCCCTATTATCCTCGTTAATATTGCTATTGATATTATTCCATAGTTTTGATGTCGTTTCCCTTTCCCCTAGTATCCCCGTTAACATTGCTATTGATATTATTGCCAAAAAACTTCATAGTCACCCATGTAAAATCCCCACTATCGACGCAATCACTTCTGCTTTGAATATTATTGCGGAAACAAATTACTTAGCTTTCCGTGACGCTATTTTCTTACAAACTTCTGGCGCTTCCATGGGTAGCCCTTTATCTGGTATTTTGGTCGAGGCCGTTTTGCAGGAGCTCCAGAACGAGATGTTGCCTTCTTTAACAATTAAACCTATTCTTTGGTGCCGATTAATTTTACTATTGAGCAAGAATCTAACTGTTCCTAGCCTTTCCTTGATGTTCTGGTCACCCGTTCTGATTTTGGTTTTCACATACTTCCGTTTTCCGTAAATCCACTTTTAGTTACTCCTGTATCCCCGCTAATTTTTTCCATCCTGTATCCTCTAAAAAAGCTTCTTTTAAAGCGTATTTTAATCGCCCATTTAATGTTTGCTCTTATATCCCCGCTTTCACTGATGAAATTAATTTTATTTTTAAACTTGGCCATGAGGCTGTTTATTCTTTTGAATTTATTCATAAGATCTTAGCCCACATTCGTCTTAAATTCACTCAAGCTGATACTAAACTTGTTGCTATTAAAGATCGTTTAGTCCGCAAATCCAGTGTTCCTTACCATCCTAGGATTTTCCGTCCTTTTATTAATTTCTGCCATGAATTTGGTTTCAAACCCGCTCACTCTAATATTACCACTTTATTTAATCGTATTCGATCCGATAAACTTGGAAATTTTGATGACTTTAAAAGCTTTGCTGGGGTGTATGTCGTTCCCCTGTTATCTATCCCCTGCTGGTGACTATAAATTTTACATTGGTAGTACAAAATGTACTGTTGGCATCCGTTTAGTAGAACATGCTCGTGATGTCAAATCTGGTAAACTTTCTACGGCTCTTGCTCAATATGTGGCTAATGATAAATTTCTTCCCGTTTTTGAAAAAAACTTTCCTTTTGGTTCGTTGTAACAATCCACGCAGTATTCTTCTTTATAAATCCCTGTTTATTTATATTTACCGTGATCAATTTGTAATTTTGATCCTGTTCAAATTTTAAGTTATGCTTGGCGACTTATTCTCGACTCTATGCAATTCAAATCTCTTAAAAGTTATTTATGACGTCATTCTGAGGAATATCATGCTTGACGTTTTTCTAAAATTTGTATTAGTTCTTTTCTTGTAATATTTTTAAATTCGTAAGAGTTTAAACTTATTTTGTAATTTCAGTGTATATTTCTTGAATTATTTTAGCAAGTTCATTTACCATTTATATTTTATGCAAATTTGTTTTAAAATGGTCTCTCTATATATAAACATTCCATGCTTTTAACACTCATGTTGCCACTGATGAAGGGCGTATATACGTCCGAAAGCGCTCTGGCAGTTTTTAACAATATTTTGTACGTCTTTTAGGATGTTAAATAAAAGACCTTTCGTTTTTTAAAAAACGTTTTGTCCTTGGTTTTATCAATTGCATAATAACTTGAAAATATCAATAATCCCTGAATCAATAATCCTCGAAAATATCAGTAATAATAATGTTTAAACCTGAAGACTGTAATTGACATTATCCAGTCAAAAATGCTATACGAAAAATCAAATCGTTCTTTTCTAAAATATATTTTTAAATCCATTTATTTATTATTCAAATCGAAAAAATAATTATTAAAATTAACAGACAGATTTAATTTAATTGCGTTTCTGTGTAACATGATATAAGATAAAATCTTCCTCATAAACTGCGAAATTAAATAACCATTTTGATTTCTTTATACTTTTCATTGTTCAGTAAAAACTTGTTTCAAATAAACCATGCAGATAGATTTCCCATTTAAATCATGTTTCAAACAATTCATGTTTTCAGAAACTGACTAATTAGCGCAAAAAATCTCCCATCAAACTCAGAGATTAAATTTTAATTCACTTTCAAACGATTTTCAAGCTTTCCGTATGGATAAACCACGGAGTTAGAGAGTAGAACTCCTAGGAAAAAGTTTCGTTTTTCATTAATATCTCAACAACCCCTGTTCTTAGATACTCGAAACTTAGACTAAATTTATAAGAGGCTATTTCCAGGCTATCCACAAAATTTCATCAAATTCGGTTCAGCCGTTCTCCCGTGATGATGAGACAAACGAAAATTTCATTTTTTACTAATATCTCGAAAGCCACTGATCGTAGAAACTCCAAACATGGACTAAATTTTAAGTGGGACTATTTCCAGCCTACCCGCAAAATTTCATCAAATTCGGTTCAGCCGTTCTCCCGTGATGACGGGACAAACAGACAGACAGACAGACAGATTTTCAATTTCATATATATACTAGCAGCATACCCGTTCTTCGTACGGAGTATAAATTATAAAGAAACTTGAAATTCATAATCATGCCCAAATTCTTATAGTATGACATGTTTAATCAAAATATTCTGTTAAAATATTTAATATAATGCTCCTAAAAAGAAGTTTAAGAATCTCTGTTCTCGCTATATAAAATTATCTTCATGGACATATCTGAAGAGTAAGACATCTTGGACCCCTTATGCAAGCAAATATAAAAAAAAATATGGAATTGAATCAATATATGCAAAATAAAAGCGTTAAAATTGTATGGGACCCGTACTAATTATATACGCGAATATTAGAAAATATAACCTGTATTAGTAGATTACATGTATAAATTGAAAATACCAATAAACCCGTAATCTTTAAATCTGAAGACAGTCATTTATTCCAATATATGTCAAAAATAAAGTGCTAAAATTATATGGGAAGATATACACGTACTACTTATAATGTCCGATTATTAGTAGAAGATTACCCGTATTGCAATATGAGTCTCAAATGCTTTTGGCAAAATACAACAGACGACGTAATAAATTGAAAATATCATTAATCCCCTTAATCTTCATACCAGAAGACTGTAATTGATTCCAATATATACGCCAATATATGTCAAAATATATGCCAATATACCTGTACTACTTATATTCTCGTAGGTTAGAAGATATACCCGTGCATTCCTAGAAGATTACTCGTACAACGTACAATATGCGTGTGTCAGCAATTTTTGCCGCAATAAAACAATGGCGTAATAACTTAAAAATATCAATAATCCCTGAATCAATAATTCCGGAAAATATCAATAATAATAATGTTTAAACCTGAAGAGTATAATTGATATTATCCAGTCCAAAATGAAATGGCAATGAAATTTATTTTATATACATATCTTCATTATTCAAATCGGAAAGGATTTAATAAAAATCGTCTGCCGCATAAACACATTGGATTTAAATCCGTTGCTAAGCGACATGATATGATTTGCTTCAAATAAATTGGTAGAAAAAATATCGTCTAAATAGTTATATTTTTATGGAACATTTGGCGACAGTTTCGTCAAATTAGCGACATTTTAAAAATCGCCAAATTTATTGCCAAGTGGGACTGTAGAACTGACAGTTCTACTTTGCGACAAATTGACGAAATATCATCACAATACTATCCCCTAACAAAAAACAATTAATATCATTTATGTAGCGCAATTTTATCAATTTCAAGATATTTTTATAGATTTGAAAACATTTTTATCAATTTGGTGACATTTTAAAAATTCGCTAAATGTATTACTAAGTAGGATGGTTGGTCTGACAAATAAATGCTAACCAAACATCATTTCAGTACTCTCTTCTAACAAAACAAAGAAAAATTTCATTGATATGTAGAAGACTCAAGCCACACGACCAACCCGAAGGTTTATGGCAGCTGTTTGTGTGTCGTTTATATCAATTTGGCGACATTTCCGTCAATTTGGCAAAGTTTAAGAAAAGTTGTCAAATTAGCGATATCCCTCCAAATTCGTAGCTTTGAATTTGCAGATAGGAATGAAACATTCTTATCCCGTTTCAATATACTAAATGAAAACACTACAGTTGTATTAGAAGATATACCCGCTCTACTCTTTTTCTGTTTCAACAATCGGCTATATGAATTTATTGGCTAAACACAATATATGAGTTTAGTAGCTAAATACGATATAAGCTTGAAAACTCTTTGCCAAAATAAATGCAATTGATGTACGCAGTCAGCAATTAATATAATTAAAAGAAAAATCAAACCGTCCATTCATAAGATATACTTTTATATCCATTTATCCATTTATTTATTATTTAAATCGAAAAAAAAAATAATAAAAACATTAACAAACACATTTAATTTAATTGCGATGCCGAGCAACATGATATATCCTCCTAAAATGTTAAAATTTATTAACCACTAACAGCACACCCGTTATTCGTACGGAGTGGATAATTTAAAGAAACTTAAAGTTCGCAATCATGTGCAAATTCTGTTAAAATATTAAATTTATTGCTCCTAAAGAGAAGTTTAAGAATATATGTTCTCACTATGCAAAATTATCTTCACGATCAGATCTGAAGAATAAAACATCCTGCCCCCTTTTGTAAGCAAATTTACAGAAGAAAAAATAGGAATTGAATGAATATATGCAACCCCGTACTAATTATATTGTCGCAGATCAGAAAATATGCCAATGTGTTAGTAGAAGATTACCCGTATTACAATATGCGTCTCAAAAATATTTGCCAAAATAAAAGAGATGACGTAATAAATAGAAAACATCAATAATATCCGTACTCTTTATACCAGAAGGTCGTAATTGATTCCAATATATGCCAATATATATCAAAACATATGTCAATATAACTGTACTACTTATATTCTCGTAGATTAAAAGATATACACGTGTATTTGTAGAAGATTCGTACAACATACAATATATGAGTTTAAACAATTTTTGTCATAATAAAATAATTGCATAATAACTTGAAAATATCAATAATCCTTGAATCAATAATCCCCGAAAATATAAATAATAATAATTTTTAAACCTGAAGACCGTAATTGATATTATCCAGTCAAAAATGCTATAAGAAAAATCAAATCGTTCTTTTCTAAAATATATTTTTATATCCATTTATTTATTATTCAAATAGAAAAAATAATTATTAAAATTAACAGACAGATTTAATTTAATTGCGTTTCTGAGTAACATGATATAAGATAGAATCTTATAATATGTTAAATATGTCATGTCTTATAACATAAACTGCGAAATTAAATAACGATTTTGATTTCTCTATACTTCTCATTGTTCCGTAAAAGCGTGTTTTAAATAAACCATGAACCATGGAGATAGATTTCCCCTTTAAATCATGTTTCAAACAATTCATGTTTTCAGAAAGTGACTAATTAACGCAAAAAATCTCCCATCAAACTCAGAGATTAAATCTTAATTCACTTTCAAACGATTTTCAAGCTTTTCGTTTGGATAAACCACGGAGTTAGGGAGTAGAACTCCTAGGGAAAAGTTCCGTTTTTCATTAATATCTCGACAACCCCAGGTCTTAGAAACTCGAAACTTAGACAAAATTTATGGGGGGATATTTCAAGGCTATTCACCAAATTTCATTAAATTTGGTTCAGCCGTTTTTCCGTGATGATGAGACAAACGAAAATTTCGTTTTTTACTAATATCTCGAGAACCACTGGTCGTAGAAACTCAAAACACGGATATAATTTTAAGTGGGACTATTTCTGGGCTACCCACAAAATTTCATCAAATTCGGTTCAGCCGTTCTCCCGTGATGGTGTGACAAACAGACAGACAGACAGACAGACAGACAGACAGACAGACAGACAGACAGACAGACAGACAGATTTTCATTTTTATTTATATAGACTAGCAGCATACCCGTTCTTCGTACGGAGTATATAATATAAAGAAACTTAAAATTCACACTCATGTGCAAAATCCTATAGTATACTAAATGACATTTTTAATCAAAATATTCTGCTAAAGTGTTTAACATAATGTTCCTAAAAAGAAGTTTAGGAATGTCTATTCTCGCTATTCAAAATTATCTTCACTGATCTGAAGAATAAAATCAGAATGAAGAATAATATCAGATCTGAAGAATAAAACATCCTGGCCTCTTTTGTAAGCAAATTTACAAAAAATACGGAATTGAATCAATATATGCAAAATAAGAGCGTGAAAATTGTATGGGATCCGTACTACTTACATACGCGAATTTAAGAAGATATAACCTGTCTTAGTAGGTTACATGTATAAATTGAAAATATCAATAAATCCGTAATCTTTAAACCAGAAGGCAGTAATTGATCCAATATGTGCCGAAATGAAAGTGCTAAAATTATATTGGAAGATATACCCATACTACTTATAATGTCTTAGATTAGAAGATATGTCCTAGTGTTAGTAAAATATTACCCGTATTATAATATGAGTCTTAAAAATCTTTGCCAAAATAAACAGATTGATTAATAAATTAAAAATATCAATAATCCCCGAAATCTTCATACCAGAAGGCCGTACTTGATTCCAATATATGCCAATAAATGTCAAAATATATGCCAATATACCTCTACTATTTATATTCTCATGGATTTGAAGATATAACCTTGAATTTGTAGAAGATTATTCGTACAACGTACAATATATGAGTTTCAACCATTTTTTCCGCAATAAAACAATGGCATAAGAAATTGAAAATATCAATAATCTCTGAATCAATAATTCCCTAAAACATCAATAATAATAATGTGTAAATCTGAAGATCGTAATTGATATTATCCAGTTAAAAATACGATGGCAATGAAATTTATTTTATATACATATCTTCATTATTAAAATCGGAAAATATTTAATAAAAATCTTCTTCCTCATAAACACGCTGAATTTAAATCCGTTGCTAAGCGACATGTTATGATTTGCTTCAAATATATTGGTGGTCAAAATATCGTCTGAATAAAGCGATCTCTAATGAAGGTTTGGCGGCATTTTAAAAAATCGCCAAATTTATCGCCAAGTGTCACTGTGGAAATGACAGTCCCACTTGGCGATAAATTGACGAACCATCATCAAAATATTATCCCCTAAAAAACACAATTTCATTTATTTAGCGCAATTTTATCAATTTCAAGATATTTTTATAGATTTACAAATATTTTTATCAATTTGGTGATATTTTAAAAATTCGCTAAATGTGTTACTAAGTAAGACGGTTGGACTGACAGACATATGCTAACGAAACACCAGTTCAGTACTTTCTTCTAGCAAAACAAAATAAATTTCATTGATTTACATCGTTTTTATCAATTTGGAGACATTTCAATCAATTTGGCAACGTTTCACTAATTTGCCAAGTTAGCGATATCCAGCCAAATTCGTAGCTCTAAATTTGCAGATCTGAATAAAATATCGTGTTCCAGTTTGTATATAATAAATGAAAACACTAAAATATTATTAGAAGTTTACCCGTTCTACTCTTTTTCTGTTTCAACAATCGGTTAAATGAATTCATTGGGTAGACAGAATATATGAGTTTATTAGCTAAACACAATATATAAGCTTGAAACCTCTTTGCCAAAATAAATGAGGTGATGTACGCAGTTCGCAATTAATATAATTAAAAGAAAAATCAAAGCATTTTTTTCTAAAATATATATTTATATCCATTTATTTATTATTCAAATCGAAAAAAAAAATAATAATTATCAAACACATTTAATTTTATTGCGTTGCCGAGCAACATGATATAAGATAGTATCTTCCTCATAAAATGCGAAATTAAATAGCCATTTTGATTTCTTTATACTTTTCATCGTTGAGTAAAAGCTTGTGAAAAATATAAGCCATGGAGGTAGATTTTTTCATTCAAATTCATGTTTCAAACAATTCATGCTTTCAGATAGTGACTAATTAGCGCAAAAAATCTCCACCAAACTCAGAAATAAAGTTTTATTTCTTTTTGATGTTTTAAACAAACGATTTTCATCCTTTCCGTTTGGATAAACCACGGAGTTAGAGAGTTCAAGTTCTATTAAAAAGTTCCGTTTTTCATTAATATATCGACAACCCCTGGTCTTAGAAACTCGAAACTTAGACAAAATTTATGGGGGGCTATTTCAAGGCTATCCACAAAATTTCATTAAATTCAGTTCAGCCCTTTTCCCGTGATGATGAGACAAACGAAAATTTCGGTTTTTACTAATATCTCGAGAACCACTGGTCGTAGAAACTCAAAACACAGACTAAATTTTAAGTGGGGCTATTTCCAGGCTACTCACAAAATTTCATCAAATTCTGTTCAGCCATTCTCTCGTGATGATGGGACAAACAGACAGACAGACAGACAGATTTTCAATTTTATATATATAGATATTTGGAATACACTTCTCAATACACACACGTCTAATTATAGAGAAGGGAAAAAATTACAGATAATATAAAAACACACACAAAAGATCATGTAAATACCTAAGATATGAAAATTGAAATAAATAAATCAACAAGAAAGATCAATCATGCTTAAGCATTGATTATGAAACACTTTCCAACTGAAATGCAATTTTATTTAAAAATTTCTAAAATGTGATACATTCAGTGCTGATATCTTTTACATTATCACAGTACTACAGTAATTTATTATACTTAAATATTTAAAACTGTATCGAAATATAAATCACCTGATTCTCTATGCAAAATCAATGAATATTTCATTCATATAACTTGTATTCCAGACTCCAGAGCTAAATAATTTTGTGTGAAAAAAATTCAGCAAATCTTATGTAACTCACCTTACAATCGCTTGAGATATTTCCATTCTGCATAAGTCAAAAGTAGGCTTCGTTGAAGAAATAATAAAAGTTTAGGGATCATTTAAAATCATAACTATAGTAATTGCGTAGGCACGGAATTTAGATACACAGATAATACACAGATACACAGATAATATATGTGTATGTGTGTGTGAATGTATTCAAAGTATTGGAATCGTGCCGAAGATCGGAACTCGAATTTTCGAAGGATATACACGTTTTGGGACTTCTAGAACACGAAAAAACTATTTTTAGGAAGACGTCTGTGTGTGTAAGGGTATCTCTGTGTATGTTTCTGTGTGTCTGTGAGGATATTACATCCACTCTAATTGAAAAACTAATGGACCGAATTTCATAAAATTTGGTAGGTATGCTTTTTGTAGGAAAACCTGATATTCATTAGATTATAGTACGATTCGTAATAAAAGAATCTGCCTTCTTTGCGAAATGGCCGGCAGAAATTGCCTTTATCCACTCTAGCTAAAAACTAGTGGAACAAATTTAACAAAATTTGGTGTATAATATTTCAATAACCTACAAGTGGTTTATATACCAAATTTAACAAAAGTTGGTATATAAATCATTTGTAGGTTATTCTAGTACGATTCGGGAAAAAGGAACGGGCTATTTTTGCGAAATGACCCATAAAAATCGTTAAATATAAAAATAAAAGACTACATGTGCTCAATTATATCAAATAAATTCCTATTTTATACGTGATTTTTGACAACAAAAAGAATAAGACTAACCCCATTACTCTAGGACTAGCCGTTCTTGAGATATTCTAGTTTTTTCGCGTTTTCGCTACGCCACCTTTGACAATAAGTTCAGCTATCAAATGAGAACCAAATTTAAGCTTAACGTGTAAATCCAATGTCATTTAAAATAGTTATGGCTGTTATTTTGTGCAGATAAACTCAAATTATTATTGAAGAAATAAAGAGAACGTGAATATGAGTCTGCAGGGAAACACATGTTCTGCCCACATCAGAATTTTTAACAATATTACAAGAATGATTTATAGAGGTGAACGGGGATTATTTTCAGGCCATTTCGAAAAAAAATGTAGGATCTATATTTAAAGATCCACCAAATTTTTGTAGAATAAAATGTTCAACAAATTTAAATTGTGTACCAAATTTTAACTCTCTAGGACGTACGAAAATGCATTAAAAATGCCATCAAATAAGTATATCATGAAGAGTTATATAAAATTAAAAAGAAATTTGAAAAATTGTTATCTACCAAATTTATTTTTAAATGCGAAGCTTCTTTTATATACGAAATAATTAAACTCTTGGAAATATATTTATTATATAATATATCTCTCTTTTCTTTCTGGAGGATATCCCAAAAGTAAGAGTTTAATTGAATATGTTTTTCTCCCTATATTAAATAATTTTTAATTAAAAAACTACCTAAAACATATTTTACTGAATTTTTTTTATATATTTTATGAGATAATGTGAATATTTCCTAAAAATTTCGAAGCAATTTGTGAATTTTAAATTTGCTTAAAAAATGTTTGAAAAATTAGGTCCTATAGGGTTCAATGTATTTCATTTTTTCAACCCGGGATCAATAAAAAACTAATTGGTTGATATTATTTATTTATATTCCCATAGGTCCCACAGACCGTCTGAATAACATACCAAAATTTCATTTTGATAAAGTCATTTATACGGCAGTTATCGTGCTAACGGACAGACAGACAGACAGAATGAACAAAGTCATAAACACTTTTCAACTATGTTGTAAAGTGTTAAAAACATATTTCACATTATAATGCCATCATTGGAATTTCTGAAATTATGAAACGTGCATCATGAAATGTTTAAAGTATTTGGTAGATCATAAAAAATATCGAAAGTTAAAGGTAAACTATTAAGCGTCTTGACAAACTGCGCTATAGTTTGATTAATTGAAATTCCTTTAATGTGAAAGGTTTCAATAAGTACATACCTATTTCTAGTATTATATATATATATATATATATATATATATATATATATATATATATATATATATATTTATATATAAGAAGGTGCATAAATATTAACCTTACATAGTAAGCTGGGACGGTCTATATTATAATGTAGTAAATTACAAAATAATATGAAAAAAAATTATCTGCATTCCAAATAAATAATACATCCCGGATTAAAGTATCAAATATAAAACTTTTACGGTTTTTGTATCACAGAAATTGATTTTGAACTTTTCCAATATTACTAATATTACTACTAGAATATTTGTAATATAGATTTCAGATTATCTTACGTAACTAGGGAAAGTAATAAAAAACAATAAATATTTTAATTTGCATACTTTTAAATGCATTTATAAATGACTAAAATATGAAATTACATATACAAACAAGTAATTGCACATATTTAAACCTCTCCTTGTCATATTTAACAAGCATTTGCTTACATTTGACTGATGGCATATCCGGATACGGTTTAAAACAGATACAATTGATGAATGCAAGTCGTTTCGAGCATTAAGAAACAGTTTGAGCAACGCAAAGCCTAATGCGGATGGGCGGCCGCAACGCGGATCTTTTAAAACTTGTTTTTAATAATTTAAACCGATTGCGAAGATTACCCCTCAGCTATTTACATAATGAGTCAGCTTTCTGATTGCGTTACATGTCCGCTCATTCTCTGATTAAAGTGTAACAGGCTGGTTCCAATTTTCAATAACACAAAGAAAATGATTCTCTTTTTCGTATTCGTTACGTTCATTCAACCAGTTCTTAAAACTGCACCAATTAGTTCGGAATCTCAAGCTAAACAAATTTCCATGGTCATCACGTTTTGAGAACCTGATAAAAATCGGATATTTGGCGTTTTTTCCTATCCGCCCTAATCACGGCTGATTTAATATTCTTCCTGTAAAACTACACTCACTTGCGATAGAGGGGAGGGGGGGTAGTATGATTCGTTCTTTTCTTCTTCATTCAATTGAGGATTCATTCATTACTCTCATAAACGTTTCTTAAAAGTGCACGGCAATACCTTATTAATCGTTTAAGAATTAAAAACTTTTTATTTTTATTTTTTGTGTGATCCGCAAGAGGGAAATCATGTTATGTTATTACGTGATAATTGTATGTTCACAATATAAGTAGTGCGTCTAGATTTTTCTTCTTCTTTTTTTAATCTTAGGCAGTTATTACAGAGCTCGCTTCTTTCGAACGGCGCCGAAAACTGTGTGTTCACACGTTTTGCTAGTTTCGCTCACATTTCAGGTTGACAGATAAATTGGGCTCCCCGCAATTTAGGTAATAAGCCCCCCCCCCCCTCTTCTTCTTGAACCATCTTATTAGTCAAAAGTTCGAAATTAAGAGGTTGAATGGCGAAGTTATTTGTCAAATAGCTAGTTAATCGCTGATTAATCTTTTAATGGTTTAAGTCCCATAATTTGTATCTTGTTAATTGCGGAGCATCTGAGTTTTGAGTAGATAATGTTGCAGTGTGGTGTGCCTTAGGTAAATAATTGGCAGTCTTAAGAGCGGCCGATTTGATGAAGCTTTAGTAGGCGGCTGACGAAGGAAAGGGTGTACATTTTGGGACCTATTAACGAGCAGTTGCGCAAGATTGCGCTAACACTCGGCAGAGAGAGAAATAATTTTCTTTGTCTAATTTAGGGTCAGACCAATTTCAAGAAATGGGTAAACCTCAGTCTATTATTTTTCTGGGAAGACAATAGGACGCTTGATCCGGGAAAAGGTAAATAGGGCTTCAAATTAACTATCACCCCGAAAATGTGCAAAATTAAACATTGAAATAATTTTATTGTATCAGAAAGGTATAGAATAGTACAGAAGAGTACACACAACTTTCAATCGAATCGTCATAAAATAGTGCAGAGAAAAGTGACATAAACTGGCAGAGAAATCCGCAAATCTTTGAATTCAATTAGTATACTGCAAACAGATATTCTCCCTACAAAGTGGAAAACAATGACAGGAAACCGCCCAGATCTACTACTGTCTATACTACTTCTGTAATGTGTCTATATTCGTCCACTACATATTATAATATTCGACATTTAAATGAAACTACATTAAAACAAAGGCGGTATAAAGTAGGCAAGACAAAAGGAATGTCCATATGTTAAAAATCTAACTAGGACTATGTTGTTGTTGTTGAAACCCAGACCGTCCGACCTACCAGAAAGGTGTAAGGTAACTGTTTGGACGGTCGGGAAGTGCCACCCAATTTTGACCGGAACCCAGTGGGGGAGGCATCCACAGGGACCGTACCCTCCTTCCCCTACCACCAACCTCTCGGAAGGACTTTCGGACCCACATGTTTAACGTGATCGTACTCCGCATGAACACGGCGGCAGTTTTGGCAGCGGCTGGAATCGAACCCGGGCCTACCGAGTGCAACTCCAGCGCGCTAACCAATGGGCTACCGCGCCCCTAACTAGGACTATGTGTAAATGCTTTATCTTTACTCCCTTTTTTAAGAAAAAAGAAAAAAAATTGTGTGTATTGTTGCATTTTCTTGTATTATTTTTTCGTATTTTAAGTAAAAATGAAGATTTTAATGAGCAGTTTTCCTTTTAAGAAGATTTTTTTCCATAAAGGGCAGCCAGAAAATGACTACAGATTTAGTCAATTTGCTGCACAAAGGACAGTCAATTTCAAAAATACTCTAAAGTAAATATTAAAAATTCCTTATTGAAGTCGTTTCTCAGGTCAAATAAAAAGAAAATATATTACAGTGGCAAGTAATTTTCTCTTAATATAAAATCTTGGCTAAAATGGGGTTAAACATTAAGTTCTACATTTTGCTTTTAATTTTGTTGAAGTATAGAAACTGTTACTACACTTGTTTTGTCTAAGATAAATATTATTAATCCTAATCTATGCCAAATATGAAATGTATATATACTTTGAACAGAAGTAAGATAAGAACGAGTATGAGTGCGCATAGTCCACATCTCGAACGGGCTAGTACTAGATTGGCAGATCTATCTTGCATAATAGAATATGTCTATCTGTCTCTCTGTGTCGTCTGTAGAGGAAAATAGAAGCTTCAAACAGCCGCGAAAGTTGATACAGAGGAAGTTGGAGGCATCTTGGGACGACGGATCGTCGAGTTTTAAAGTAGTTTAAAAGTTATGATCAAATAGCCAAAAATCGGTCATTTGAGCCATTGTGTCAAATCAATATATTCATTACTAAAACGAAATACTAGGGTTCTAAATAGGCGTCCATTAAGTATAAATAATTAAATAATCATCCGCTGCTTAAATAATACATTTGAACACAATTTAAAATAGATTTGTGCTCCAAAAATTTCGCGAATCAAATCGCACGCGTTTTTTGCAAAAGCAAAATATACGAGAATCACAATTGACAGTACAACAACTTACCATTCAACACACTGCTCGCTCTTGTAAACGCGAAATTTGAGCATCCCTGTAGAGGCTATAAGGCGACGATTCCTCTCTCAGCTCATCTCAAAATATCCACTCCCCTACAACAAAATGAGTGGTCCCTCCGTTTCGATCACTGAGGGGCCCGAGAGCCTGCGTAATTGGATCAAAAAATTAAAGATATGCCTTGGATAAAATTTATAATTAATTAAGGGATCGGTTTATGGCATATTCTGTTTCTGGAATGATCTGTGACATATTAGACAACTACTGAAAAAAAAATAAACGATATGTTTCAAGTCAATTTCTTTATATCGTAATATAAAAATCGGAGATATTTTAAACGCACGAAAAGTATATATATATTTCAAAATTTACTAAAAACTGTCCCTAGTAGCATTTAATATTGGTCCAATATTGGACCATTATGGTATATCTTGGTATTACATTGGAAATATTTCCAATGCAATCCCAATATTGGGCAAATATTGGGGTTACATTGACCTCTAACATTCGTTAATATTTTCATTATAATATTACGCGAATATTAGTGTTACACTGGAAATATTGGCGTAATATTTTCCCAATATTGTCCCAATATTTTAAGCCAATACTGGGCCAATTCCGCCAATATAAAGCCAATATAAAGCCAATATTGGATTACTACTAGAAGTCAAATTATCGTATGGATTGTATTCACAGTTTGTTTAAAAGATAATTTCTCGATCTTGCCGATGGTGTCAAGATGGAAACTCTGATAATATTTAAGGTCTCCCAGGAATCGATTGGTGCGAATATCGGCCAAAATTGTTCTGAATCGGGCTACGACACTTAGATTGCACACCCAGAGACATACTGCACACACAAGAAACATAAACAGAATTCTTCATTTATTAAGTAAGGTAGCTCCACGAAGACGAATCTTCCTTGAGCTGTCGCGACTGTAACTGGGTAAAAATGCAAAATTCTAACTTTGCGAATTCAAAATATTTCTTTTTAATTTTTTTTAATAAATTTGATATTATATTTTAATTATGAGTATTTTGCCATTTTATGCAAAATACTCATAATTAAAATATAATGGGATAACAACTCGATAAATGGATAACAACTCGATAAGACAACTTTTAACTTTTTTTTCATGTATTGTTTAATATCTCAGCCCCCTTTCGATTCGATTAATATGCAATTTCCACATACGGGCGTATATTGTATTGATAAAGGCCGTGCTAGAGCAGGCCAAAGGTGTTTTTTTTTCTTCTTCAGCAATTTCAAGTATTTTTAGCACATTCATTTAGAACATATCAAATGAGTTTTTTTAGGACCTATTACGTCTGCGTTGTACAATTGGCATGCTGTGCATGGATAAAACTAAACGTAGGAATGATTTTAGTTCAAAACATGCGATTTGAAAATTGAGTGTATTATTTGTATATGTATTATGTAAGTACTGGGCACTTATTTAGGAACCCAGCAACATCGAGTAATTCGTTCTAGTTTACTATAATTTGACTACATCAACATTTAGTAAGTATAATAAAATGACTACCCCCTCCAAGGGGGATTTTAGTTGGGAATTGTTTAGTATCGCATTATAAATTTTTTGCAATAGCGTATACCCAGGGATGCTAAGGGTACGATTGCATCACCCCATATGTTGAAAATGCTAAAAATGCATTTTAACTGTACAAAAATTTCGATTTTAAATTTACCTGCAACTCTATCCAATCTCTATTCATTTTTTTATTACTGTCTAGTTATTTTAAGGTGAAATCGCAAGCATACAGATTTATTCTTTCGGTTAATCATTACAAATTTCACTTCATTCTTTTGTATAATAGCAATAGTTTGCAAATAGTAATTTATTAGATAGACTTATTTATTTCAATACATGTTTTGAGATATTTCATTTTGTTAAAACTAGTGACGAAACATTAATTATTAATCAAAACTGAGTAAGGCCTATCTTCATAAAAGCTGGGGGAAAAAAATAAATAAATAAATAAAAATAAATCGTTTCAGAAATTTGCAAGAATTTGAAACAGGAGAACTCCTGTTTCAAATTCTTGCAAATTTCTGCAATGATTTTTTTTTTGCAGAAATATAACGGAATTCTTGCAGAATTTTGCAGAAATATAGCGGAAGTTGAAATAGAAATTCTGCAGATTTCCTGCGCTTTTTTAGCAGACGAAAAGAAATTACTAAATAATTTAATTAATATTTTGGATAATATATGGCTGCTTTAAGAACCCAGACCTTGCAATATATGGCTGCGTCTGTACATTCTTATTTAGCATGTACTGATGGCCTGTACTTACAACTGAAAGTTAAATAACGTATGTGTTTTCAAATTTCAGTGATAGTTTAGATTATTGTGAAGAGTTCCAGTATTTATAGTCAATATATTTAAATCATTTATTTTACAAAAGAAAAAAACATATTTATAATAATATAATAATAACATATAAAAGTATATGTATAATATATATAATATATAAAAGTATTAATATATATATATATATATATATATATATATATATATATATATATATATATATATATATATATATATATATATTAATATATATATATATATAATATGTATCTGTGTGTGTGTTTTTAAATGTTTTCAAATGATTAATGTTACAATCAGATGGATATTTTTTTTATTTCATTGAATTTATATATACTAATTTAAAGATTTCAAAATTAGGGCTCCCAAAATATTTGCTCATGGAATACTGCAATTCTGTTACACTTCCGTAGAATTGACTTTACTACGATTGAACTTTACTACGATTCTGTGGAGCATGTACCTTCTGCTTTCGATTTGTTTTCAAGAGTTACTATATTAATAGTCAATATATTTAAATTATTTATTTTATAAAAGAAAAACATATTTATAATATAAAAGTATTAAAAAATATAAATATGAAAATCACGAAACAATTAAAAATGATAAATGCTCTCTACATAAAATTGTTCTATACACATACACTACACATTAGATATTTTAAAAATAATTCAAAAAAGCATTAAGTTTCATATCATTCAGACTTATAAATCTGCAGATTTGCTACAGTAATTGTATAAATTGAAATATACTTATATATTAAAATATTGTTAATATTGAGGAAAGACGCTTAATGTATTATTTAACAAATCAATTAACTACTATGAAATATTAATCGGCATTCACAATTTTTGGATTACATTTGATAAATATAACAGGGGTCCTCAATCTTTTCGAAAATGTGTACCATCAAAATTCATAATTTTAGGTACCACCAACCAAAATATGTTTAATTATACAAATAGGAAGTTAAGACAAGAAACAATTGACTAAGAATAGAAAATCACTCAATGAAGTTATTTTCACACACTTATATTTCTTTTCTAATAAAAAATAACGAAAATAATAAATATTAACAAATACGATTAACAATATGATTAGAAAATAATATGATTATTGATTTTAAAATATTGTTAACAATATCATTTAATGAGACATAGTGTTTGAGAGAAATTTGTTTCTTATTATCTGGTTAATTTTAATTTGAAGGCAAATTTGCCACCGTATTGAGTTTCGTTCTATGTTTCTCTTGAGATTGAAGAAAATCCTACTTCACATAAGTACGTCGAACAAAATGTCATGAAAATATAATTGCTCTTTCTGAAATGTCTTCAATAATCTTTCTCTAGAATTTTATTAAAGAGTTGTTTTTAAAACCATCCATTATATCACATGAAATATCAATGAGTTGCTCTTTTTTTTTCAGAAGAAAGGCATTCGGATAATGCTACAAATTATCTACGTACCACCAGCTATTTTCTTGCATACCACCGGTTGAGAACCGCTGAAATATAATATAGAAAACATTTTACACGCTCCGTGAAAAAATGTTGGACACGAAACTGATTGTTTGTATGGAGTTGAAGTGTAAGTTTAATTGTTACATATTTTATTTTATGACCACGCATGTTTTGTGTTTCACTCTTTTATTCGTGACAGTACCTTTAAGGAGCATAATTAGCAGAAAAGTAAATGAGTTCACAGCATTTAGCGAAATCAATTTTAGATATTAAGTGCTTCGTTCAGAAACGACAACCAAATCTCGGTTTCAATCTCACTCGAAGCTCATTTCCAAAAGCAGCCGTCTACATGCGAGCAACTTTATTGAAACCAGTTTTAATAAACGTCACAAATTGATAGCCACGCAAACAATGCAGGCGCAACTCCAGATCATTAATCAGTATTAAACCCCAACAACAATAACCGTAAAAAAATCACCCCGCGAAATTAACTCCACAGCTGCTATAAGCGCCATGCTCAATTCATACTCCAATAAGCGACTGCGACAGGTTCTATGGTTAGAGGCCGTGCGTAATTTCTTTGAAAAAAGGTGGGATAGTACTTTGGATGTGTTCTAGACCCGCCGACCCAGGTCGCAAATTATCTTCCTTGCTGGGAGGAAGAAAAAAAATTATCGTAGGCTAATCTAGGAGGCCTATTAGGTCTTGTAATTGCCATTTGAACCCTCACTTTAGGGCGGAGTAGGATCAAATAATACGGGAATTAGCTTGCACATGGTTAGCCTGTAACAACTTGGATTCGTGTGCTAAGCAATCTGAGTTCGGTGTGGGTCATATCAAGAATATCATATATGATATTGTTGACTTTAACACTTCATCATTACGTTTCATAGTCTCGGATAAGCCTTTTCATGTCGGAGCCTATACTTTCTCTTGGAATCAAGATGGTTTTATTGCATCCGTTTAAAATAAATTAAATGCGAAATTAGTTAGACTTACATTGGCTATCTCTAGAGATTTTACCAGTGGTGTGATTAAACACCAGGGTCGATAATTTTAGACACTTTTATAAAATAGCTGATGTCTCCAACAGATTACTTTCACTGCAAATAAATAAACTGCAGGAGTGGGACGGCCCAGTGGTTTTGCAGTCGGACGGGCTGAGTTCAATTCTCTGTTCTTCCCAAACTGTTCCCTATTCACACAGAATACGGGCATGTTAGTAGGGGATTAGGGAGAGTTCTGCGGCACTTCAGAGGCGGTGAATCCCTATACTTTAACATGGGGAACCCTCCGAGGCCAGAAAATGAGTGCATCAACAGAGGCGGTGGTAAAGTCCCATGCTTTAACATAGGGGTTCTCAGAAGTCGGTGTGAGGCAGCACAGTTCCATAAGGTGACGTCACAGAAGAGAGTGGAGTTTATGACGTATAAAGTATTTTTTTCTTTCTTTGTTTTTTTTTTTAGTAACAAAATTTCGTAAATGTAAGTTTTTTTTTTTTTTCAACAAGTTGGATTTTGAGGGTTGTCGGATTTCTCTATGGGAAATAACGTAAATTTTAAGAATGTGCCGCTTTCAGCGTTTTTTTCACAAAAAGTTTTAAAAACGTTAAAAAACAACAAAAATGTGTGTTTTTTCAACAAGTTGAAGTTTTGGAGTTGTTGGATTTCTCTATGGGAATTAACATGGGTTTTCACACTTTCGTGAATTTTTTAGAAAAAAAATGTGGTTTTTCGCAAAAAAGCGGCTAAAAATGTGTTTTTTGAAAAACGCGGAATCGGCCGATTTTTTTCAAACTGTCGGATTTCTCTATGGGAATTAACATAGGTTTTCACACTTTTGCAATTTTTTAAAAAAAAATGTGCGTTTTTGCAAAAATGGGCCAAAAAAGCGTGTTTTTAAAGTAGCAGAATCGCGTGAATTGGGTGTATAGGAGGGGGTGTGTTTCCTCAATCCTTTCGTTCTTGGATTTTAAAAATTTTAAACATAAATATTTTAAATAATCATAGATACTTGTTTTCAACTATCCAAATGCAGTAATGTCTCTTTAAGAAATTAGATGCTGTTAGAAAAATATATTATTTTTTTAATTGTGGTCCCACCTCCACCCGGTGTATAGGATACACCGCCACAATCTCTATTTTTTTTTCTTTTTTTTCCCTTCTTTTTTTCCCTTCTTTCTCTTTTTCCTTTTTTTATTTTTTTATTTTAAAGTGTCCGTAAGCATAACTTGTAATGCCGTCCTCGAGTAAATATCTTTTATCATCAATGGGTGACAAAGCCACCTTGTTCTGGCATACAGTGAATAGTTTATGATGGCTACTATCAATTCTAATCTGTTCCTCCATAGTAGGTCTAACACTCAACAAGCACTGTCTATAGTCATTGTGTGTAATTTTCCGTGCAACCACATGTGTAGAAACGCCTTTAGCTCTTTTCTTTTCTCCAGCAGCTGATAAAATAGAGTACATTTTAGGTCTAAGTCCTATAAACTCTTGAATGGGGGTTGAATTCAGTTCATCTTTAAAATATCCAATACGTTTTTTATTGTCTTCACTGAAGAGGGGATGCTCCTTGGGGTAGTCAGAAAAATCATACAGGTGTTTATGCTGGTTCATATCTTCATAAATATCAGCAGTTTGGATTTCATAAGCCAATGAATCAGTATCGGTGAAGAGAAGCGAAGCTTTTTCACCATATTGGCTTTTAATATGTTTATAATGAAACTCATACATCAGGAGTTTAGATAACTCCAAGATAGCAAAGCCAACGTATATAGGCCGGTTCATTAAAATGCAACTCCTTACACGTTCAACACCCAGCTGATCTTCGCTAAAAATCCTGCTAGCTCTATAAGCTGGGGATGCCACCACCTTCATGGCCCGCTTTGAAGAATTCACTAGTTCAATATTCACTCGATTTCGAAGATTCTCCATCGTTTTTCCAAACACAGCGTTATTAAGCAATTTAAAAAAGTCTTTCTCAAAATTAGTCTTTGCCTTCTTTCTTTCTTCTGTGTTAAATTGGATGTATTTCTCCAACCAAGGCTTCTGATTAAATTTTAAGGCCTTGTGCATTTTCTTGAGTCTTAAACCTAATGATAGGTATAGCTGAAGGTTGCGAAAGTGAACAATATAATGTTTCTTGTCATGCAGATTGGGTACCAATTTCGTAGTACTAACAAAATGTCCATGATGTAACTGTTGAACCAGTCGTTCAGCATAGGGGGAGAGCATTTCTCGTTCAATCTTCACCCTTTCAGGGGCTAGAGGGTATTCATTATGGTAATCATGTAAGGATTCAGGATACTCCTGATCCACTTCAAATATATACCCCTCTTGGGTATTATCCTTTAGACTCATTATCCAGGATTCATTCAAATTTTCTGTAGATATCCATTCAAAGCCACCATAGGGCAGTGGTTGAGACATGGCCCAACCATATAGGTTATTCGCATCAAGATAGATAATGTGCTTATCAGGCTCAGTAGAATCGTAATTTTCCAAATAACGATTATTAGCCTCGTATCTACGCTGACTTATCATACATATGCCACCGTGGATTCCACGTTCTATAAACAGTAACATATTTTCATCTGTGAGTAGTTCTAGGGTTTGCTCAGTCATTTTTAAAGAGGCCTGCCAAGCCAGTCCAGGGGCGGTCATCATATGGGCGGCATCTAAATCATAGTTCTTCTTGCAAATTTTTCGAAAATTCTCAAATACATCGGCTAATAGTAGCACATCTGTTTTCACATACAGGTCGTGATATTCTCCCAAGTTCATTATGTTAAAGGTATCCCATACAGTTCGGGCATGCCGATAATCTTCACTCTTAATATCTTCGCCTTTAAAATCATTATGAAATGCAGAAGGGGGAGGGAGTACATTTTCCTCAAATTTTTGAAAGGATGTCATATAGCTATAGGGATATACTCCTTTCCTAATAAGCGCATTCTGTTGTACTATATCGGGGAAATGTTCTCTGAGAATATGAAATTCACTCAAGTCTAAATTGGAAACTAGCTTTTCCAGGGAAGCATTCAGAAACTGTAGGCTATCAATAAATTGTAAACAGACACGGGGCCCCTCTTTCTTTGAAATCTTAAAAGATATGTATTTTTCAATATTAGTGGCAATCACATCAATTTTATGGTCTTTCAATTTCCCAAAACTCAGCATAATATGATGAGAGTCATAATTTTTGAAATTATGAAACACTACAGGGATATTAATACTTTGCCTATAGTTAAGATTACAGGCATTATGCAGGGCACCTCTATAGGCTCCAGTCACGTGATTATGATCACGCACACGATCTGTTTTCAGTTCACGATGGCACACGTTACAATGGGTAGCTCTTTCAAAGTCAACTTCATTCTCTTTAGTCATTCGCAGTGGTTTAACATAACGTAATTTTTCTCCAAGATACTGTTTCTCCATTATCAAGTTGTTAAGAAAATGATTCACAGGGTCAATACTTCGATACACAGTAGCTTGTTTCAGGCATTTTCCATCAGGCCCTATGATAACATAAGCATATCCACAAGGCTCATGAATTGCTAGTCTATGCGTGTAAGATCTAATATTCGAGGTTTTGGAGTGTCTTCTTTAACGATCAGGGCTTCAAAGTCAGCATAAATGATGAAAGGGATGGAATGCTGATACTGTTTGTTCGTGAATTGGAGATATTTCTGATCTTCCGAGGGCATTTTAATGCGCTGAGGTGCATGTTCTTTGCAATATTGAGCATGATCTTGTAAAAGATCGTCTCTGCTGTAACGATGTAAACATCTATAACATATATATTGGGCTCCATTGTGCTTAGTTATATCTCCCAGCAAGCGTGACATATTCCTAATTAAAGTATAGTGTTGCTTATCTTCATCACTAATCAACAGGAGATTCACACAGTCTTCATCTTCACGTTTGGATACATGCAAAGGAAAAATCTCTTCGTCTTCATATCCATACACATTTATTCGTATATTATTCAATTTTTTCAATCTGAGGAATCTTCACAACTGAGATAGGGTATTGAATATCTCCAAGTTTAATGTCATTTTCAAAACTTTTATAATGTGACATTCTTTCAGGCTTATATTCACGGGATATATAGTATTTGTGGGCTAATAGACACCACACCAGACATTTCTCGCCTTCATTTCGAATATTGAGTAAAGCCTTCTTGGTTGCCAGTTTTGTTGGCAAGGGTATAAAGCTAGAAGCTGCAAGAGGCTTATACTTTGCACAGAAAACATCTATCTTTCGCATCTTTTGTAAAGTCCATCCAGATCCTCGGCTGACAAATTCTTCGAATAACTTCAAGATTTGGGAAAAAGCTTCTTCAGCATTGTTGGGAGGGGTATCATCACGAAGTTCTGTCACAACATCTGTTCTAAAATATGAGCTGGATACCTCTTGGCCATTTGCAATGTCACGAATAAATTGCACATCCGCAATAAGATACCACTTAATAGATCTGTATGCATCAAGTTCGTCTTTTAATATCTTCAATAGCTGAGGGCGAATCTCATCAAAACATAGCATAAGATCCCCCTCTACACTTTCAGTGGGTTCCAGATTGTTTACAGAGAATACATCTAAACCCTTCTTCTTCGCTGCAATCTTGGGGCGTTTATTAGAAGTTGAGGCTAAAGCAGGAGCTTTTCTCTTTTTAGAACCATGTTCAATACGCTGATGGCGCAGGGCATCACTTTTCTTGCTGAATATAAGTTCACAATGCTTGCATTTCATACCATCCTTCAGATGAAGTAACAGGTGGCGCTTCAGGTTATCTCGTCTAGTAAACTGTATGGAGCATTGAGTGCATTCAAACACTTTAACGGGAGAATGCGTATTCGCATGTCTAGCCAAGTCTTCCTTACGAACAAATGCACGTTCGCATACTTTACATCGATAAGTCAAAACATCATCGTCAGAATGAATCTTCATATGTCTTGCTAAGGCATCTTTTCTGGAAAAGTACTTATCACAGGATAAACACACCTGCAAGAGATAAAAAAATACAAGACCTTAGTATAAACACGCTATTCTCGGTAACAATGTAATACATGTCTCAAGATGTATATAAAGAAATCATGAATCCATTATACTATCCCCATTAGAAATAATAAAATTCCTGAATTAAAGAATATATCCAGATACAACACATTTCATGTAAGATCCCCAAGACATTTCATTAAATTCATAAAAACACTCATTCAAAAGTTGTTACGCATCATAAAAATACAAAGTTTAATAAAATGAGAGAATAAAATCACATTAAAACAAGTACTTACATGTCCAATCCTGTTCAAAGAAGGTGCATTACGCATAGAAACGTCAGTAACGGTAGGAATAGTACCTCCGATATTACTTTCTAAGGCAAACATACTCGCAGAACAACTTGAAACACGTCTTAACAGCACGAAATTCACTACAGAAATGATAAAATCGCTGCTTAAAGACCACCTACACCCATTCATAAAAAAATAGTTCCTAGAATATCCTTCCGCCTAGATGACCCCAAGGTTATTCCTAAAGAGTTCTTCGTGTATCCATCCGCCAAGGGCATGTCAAGGTCACGTGATAGTTATATCACGGTTACCGTTAAACTTGCAACACGCGAATGTAATTATGCACACAACCGATAAAAAATAAACAATTCGTTCAACATCGCAATCGATTATATCCTTTTTAATAATCGTAATCGATATATTAAATAAGTTCACATCTTTAAAAAATAATAGATTTTAATAAAATAATGAAAGAAAATCCCTTTGCGAGAAGAAAAATACCTTAAAACCTCCAATCCTTAAACAATACAGCAACGCGCTACTCCCTTGCAAGCATAAAACCCCCCGAATAACATATACTCCTCTCTCCCCCTCCCTCCCCGAGACACCAACACTCCCTTCACCACACGCTAAACGTAACCCATAGCAACCGGAATCCATAATAAAACATTCACCTTCACCCCCAACGTACATCCAAATACACAGTCATTCAACGTGAAACCCGTAATTTTTATGGCAAAACGCACTTTACAGGGATTCATAGAACGAAAAATCATAAAAAATCAACAAATTCACCCAGAAACTAGCTAAAACCCTCAAATTACTTATAATTATCATCTACATATGCTATATAACCATTTACAACCTGCTCAACATAATTATCTTTTTTATAATTATTTGTCTGTTTTCGAAAAGAAAAATGCTTGAAAACTTAAGGAACATAACCTTCACATGAAAAATCAAGAAACTTCTGACATATATTTATTGAAATACAAGTATCAAATCTCAGTCGAATTGCTGCTCATTTTGCTCAAGAATTATGATGACCAAGGCATAGACAGACAGTCATGCGTACTCGATCACAGAGAAAATGCATGTGAGTGGATAAAAACAGAGAAATTTTTCGACTTCCCTTTCTCTTTAAAAATACATTTTAAATATTAAGATCCTAAAATTACAATTTTAAATAAAGCATTTGCCATTTACAAGATATAAATTTCTTAATACCTAATAATTATTTCTTAAATTTCTTAATGGTACCATAGATATTATCTACCGCAGTTCTTATTCAATTATTTCAATGTTTCAATCAGACTTCCTCTACCACTAATTTCACAAGTAAGTTGCACTTGTTTTAATACTACATTATGTCATTTTTGCGCATCTGTTTCCAACCTTTGAGAATGCTTGACCGTATAAGTACAAAACTCGGAACTTTTTAATGCATAGAATGATTTTATAGACAGAAAACGGCCTGTTTAGTCCGTTGTATATGGCGACAGGAAGGCCTAAGAATCAATCTTATTAACTTTAATCGGCCACGTTTAAATGTAAGTGTTATCCCGCGATTTTAAACTTACATTCTTGGCCTTAGAAACTCACGTTTTTCTTAAGTGAAGTAATGATCTGGAAATATACACAAACATCCTAAAATTAAGAAAAATGGATTTTTATCTATTTACAACTACCTCTAAAAAAGCCAAACATTTTTAAACTATGAATCCAACGGTATCCTCGAAGTTCTTGTTAACTCCGACTAGATGGTCGATTCACATTAAAGGATACCCAAAACAAATATATCCAATAAAATCTGAGAGTCAGTTTATAACTATCTCAATGCTGATATTGTAAAGAAAAACAAAGTACTTCATAATTTTGCATAAATTATCTCAATTCAACACATGGCGTTTCTTATAAAATAACAACTTCTATTTTTAATTTATATTTATCAAAATCCACTTTACCGTGAAAAGTACTAAATAAAAATAAAACAAATTGAAAATTGATTTAATGTGAAATTTCCCTTGATGAGTTTGTCAGGTTTCGCACATCCCTAACACTTCTAACATCTATATAACTTATCCATCATCTTCTCCATTAAATATTTTCTAACATCTTCTCCATTAAACATCTTCTACCATCTTCCCCAATAAACATCTTCTAACATCTTCCCCATTAAACATCTTCTAACATCTTCCCCATTAAACATCTTCTAACATCTTCCCCATTAAACATCTTCTAACATCTTCCCCATTAAACATCTTCTAACATCTTCCCCATTAAATATCTTCTAACATCTTCCCCATTAAACATATTCTAACATCTTCCCCATTAAAAATATTCTAACATCTTCCCCATTAAACATCTTCTAACGTCTTCCCCAACAACTACTAAAATTACCTGGAGCGGGGCTCAACTCGATTTTCTCATAACAGATTTTTTTTTCAAATTTTACAAGAAATTTTTGAAAATTCAGTATCATGGGTCCAAATTATTACAACTATAGAGTGTTACCCTTCACTTAAAGGGCTTGAAAAAATACTTCGATTAATACCATACTTGACAATGTACCCCCCGGGGGGGATAACTTGCCCACATGTGAGGGCCTCTAATGACGTCAGGAACAAAAAATTGTATCAAGGCTATTTTTCACAACAATGATTGAAACTATTAAGTTTCGTGATCATTGAGCCATAAATAAATCATTTCATGCATGATTCTGTCAAATTTCGTTCTATGCTGCCATGTTAAAAAATATAAAATTTCGAATAAATTTTGTTCGAAGTTTTGAGTTTTCGCTCGAATTTAAAAAATTCTATCTAGTTCTAGATTTTTTGATAGCAAAGCCGGATATATAAAGTTTCTTGGAAATCCATTAAAATTTATGGCCGCTATCGTGTAGTACACAAGAAAACGATCACAGACATCATACGGCCATCATTCCCAAAATAGTCAAAACGTGTTCAGAAGGTCTTAAGACATGTATTGGCATCAAAATTTTGAAATCAAAATATTCGTGAAAACAATATTTTCTCAAGACTACGTATGAGAAAGTCAAAATACTACCTAAAAATGCTATTATATCCAACACCTGATTTTCCATACAAATTATAAAATTTTAAATTTGCTCTAAATAATAACACAAATTGGAGCTGTCTTCTTACCAAATATTTTTAAAATTAATTGGTGTATTGGTGTCACCGATTAAATTAAGTCTATCAAATTTCACGTAATTTGTTTAGTTATTTCCATATATAGAGCTAGTTCCTGTGCAAAAGTAAAATTTCTAATATATCGATAACTGTTCACTATAAATACTAAACAATTATGTCCATTTATAGATTAAGATTACTTACAAAGCATTCAGTTATTTGATAATATGCTGAAGTTATTTAAAAAAGATTTCCCCCATTTTAGATAAAAAATGTACAGTATCTTAAGAACGGTGAATTTTGTTGTATCTCTGCAATTTATATCAGTTGTTTTTACGATTTTTTAAGCAATTGCATATAAAATCGCAATTTCTTCCTAAAATTACGGTTCATTATAATGTCTAACACACAATTTCATTTGAGGACAAAATGATTTACAAATTTAAAAATAGTGAGTTAATTTTATTTTTTTCATTAATTTTCCTAATTAGGCCAAAAACGTGATGAACGGCGCATGTTAACTTTCTATAAATGAGGAAATTTGCTTTTTAATTAAAAAAAATTCTCGTTAAATAGCCAATTTTGTAACAATTTGATTCGTAATTATATTTTAGTAATGTTGTTTTGTCTCTGAAAAAAAATGTTTGAAAAATTAAAGTCCTTCCTTTAGTCCAATCATCTTGCAATCCAATAGGCCTCTGACATTCATCATGGGCTAAAATTTGGTTATAAATTTCATTCGATTTTTTCAAATTATTTGAGATATATCGTGCTCACAGATTGAATCACATCATTGAAAAACGGTTGATCCGTGTTCAGGGGTGTTCAAAACGTGTAGATACAGTAAAATCTGAGTGTCGCATATTTGACCACATTACAATACTTTCCCTTTACTTATACTATGTATTGTAAAGTAAATAATATATTATACTGTGTAACAGTATAATATAATTTAAATATAGTATAATATAATATAATAGTATACTCTATTATACTAATAGTACATAGATTATACTATTATATTATATTAAATATTGTAAATTTTTCGTCAGAAGGATTCATTTTATTACCTTGGTAATTATATTTTTATAAAACTATTTCGAACTGATTTGAAAAAATTACGTTTTAAATTGTATTGTTCAATCATGCAACTGAATATTTTTTATAGCCAAATCATACAAATTATAAAATGTTTATGTCGTTGTAGTGTTTTACACAAACTCTCGATATATAAAATATTAATGGCGTGTATCAGTGTTATAGTAGGCAACATTACACGCGCAATTTTGTGCAGAGCGAAGGTTAAGAGAGCGATGACATTCTGAAAATAATAAAAGAATTCAAGAAGTCTTTAAAAACATTTTGTCGAAATCTTCAAATTAGAAATTTTCAGAAAATAATGTTCTGTGTAGTTCAATTCATGTGAGTGCAGTCGAGGTAATATGCTAGCTCGAGGAAAATGAGTCAATTTGCACTAAATCCAAATCTCCACTAATTCCTTGATCAATTCAAAATTTTTAGTTAGTAATACCTAGAACCTATAGCTTTATTACTTTTTTTATATGTACATAGTATAATGTATAAGGAAAGTATTGTGACGAGATCGAAAATTCGAATTCGAGGAGTTTTCGATGGGAGTGCACGTTTCAAGCATCTATGATCACGAATCGAACATTTTTGAGGTGATGGCTGTGTGTGTGTGTGTGTGTGTGCGTGTATGTGTGTGTGTGTGTGTGTGTGTGTGTGTGTGGGTGTGTGTCAGTGAGTCTCTGGAGACGATATCTCACGACCGAATGAAGCGATTCGAATGACATTTGGCACAAAAATTGCCATCCGTAAATACTGTAAGCCTATTGTTTTTAAACACAATCGAATGTTCAGAACTCCCCCCCTAAATTTTCGAGTGAAATTTTGAAAAAATCAAAACCTTTAAAGTTACGCAAATAGACATTTCTTACGTAATTTTTCCTTAGAAAACGATTGACATAAACTTTAGAACGCTAGCATGAACCGTTCTTGAGATATTGCACATTTTTCAAATAAATTTATCAAAAAATCCCATAAATTAAAAAAAATATTAACTGTTGAGAAACAAGTTAACTTTTCATATGTAATATCATGCGATAAATTTTGTGACATCATTCTTATGGATCTAACTCGTTCCATTCATGAGAAAAGATACTTTGAGTAATATTTTTGTATTTGAACGTCAATAGTCATTTATCTGGTATAAAAATAACTTATTTTTCCATCCATAATGCTTGGCGATATTTTGGTGATGAATTTGGCGGAATGTCGCCAACTTGGCGATTTCTTAAATGTTGCCAAATTAACGAAAATCTCGCCAAATGGATAAAAATGAAGCTAAATCAATGAAAATGACGAATAATTGACGAAAATTCAATATCTTGGAAAGAATATAAGTATCTACTGTAAGAAAAACCTTTTTTTTACTGTAAAAGTAGTAAATTCATTGCATTCTATAAGGAAAGTCATGTGCTGCCCACATCAGATTTTTTTACCCATTGGGGCAGATATGTCCTTTTATGACGTCTTTTATTATTCCTTATCATTTTAAATCCACTAAAAATTTAAATTTAAGTGAATGTGATAGCTGAGATTTTATTCTCTACTAGTATTTAAACCTGTCAAAAGCAGGAAAACTAACACTTTCAAAAGATGTTGCAATTTTTTAAAATAAATTTTCATTTGTTTAAGAATGTATGTTACTTAGCGTCGAAATTGGGTCAATAAAGTTATGTGGCGTGGTCGAGTAAAGTTATGTGGCGTAGTTAGATTCAATACAACCCTGTTAAGAATTTTGGTTGATATCGTATTCAAACTGCCTTTAGGGGAATATGCGAATGAAAGCCTGGATTAATTAACAACGAAAACTGATTAGTCCCTGAAAAGTTTCCTCCATTACGAAAATGATGAAAGCTCAGCCACACTATTAGAAAGCAGCAAGCTCAAGAATTAAATTACCTATAGCATCCGTTTCAATTATATCGGCTAGTGATTAATTTTTTTTTTCATAATTATGTTTCACTGTGACCTATTATAATTATCAATTTTTCTGTTCAACAAACAATGTAGTGTATATTGTACTTCGGATTCTTAGTGTTCCATTTGCTGCGACATAATACTGGCATATTTTCAGACCTGCTGGAGAATATCTCAACACGTTGAGATATTTAATATAATTATGTAAGAAACAAGAAATATTAATCCTGCATAAAGCATTGCTTATGAAACACTTTCCAACTGAAATGCAATTTTATTTAAACATCTCTAAAATGCGATACAGTCAGCGGGGATATTTTTAAAATTACCATAGTACAATAATTGGAAACGTGTCGGCGTAGTGGGTTCGAGTCCCACGTAAGACATGGATATTGTGCGATGTGGGCGCTGTGTGTTCCGCCCCCCTCTGGTGCGCCTGGGGCAACGTCCTAGGACGGCGAAATGGTTCACGATTACGGCCGAATATAGGGCGAATGACGAAGTTTAGTGCCTGGCCTTTGGGGGGAAAAAATTGGAAACGTAAAACTCCATCACAAAAGGGAATGCTATAAAATCGCTTGCTTCTCTATCTAAATAAAATCAATGAATATTCCATTCATATCACTTATATTCCAGACTCCGAAGCTAAATAATTTTGAGTTAAAAAATTCAGCAATTCTTATACAACTCATCTTGCAATCACTTGTTTTGTTTACATTTTGCATACGTTAAAATTAAGCTTCGTTGAAGAAATAATCAAAGTTTAGTGATCATTTAAAATAAAAAACATTGTAATTGCGCAAGCACAGAATTTAGAAACAGAGTTAATATACAACATGAAAGACCAATCATGCTTAAAGCATTGATTATGAAACACTTTCCAACTTCAATGCAATTTTATTCAAACAAGTCTAAAATGCAATACATTCCTCGGTAATATTTTGAAACTTATCACAATACTGCATTAATTTATTATATTTGAAAACTTAAACCTTCATCGAAAAAAATGAACTTCATTCAAATGACGGCATCGAAATATAAATTGCCTGGTTTAAACATCTCTAAAATGTTATACATTCCTCGGTAATATTTTTAAAATTATCATAATACTACGATAATTTATTATATTTGAAAACTTCATTGAAAACAACTGAAATTAATTCAAATGACGTCATAGAAAAAATAGCACGCCTGGATCCCTCTATAAAAACAGGATTTCATTCATAACTTTCTCCCATTCATTTCATTCATCACAATACTATAATAATTTATTTTATTTAAACATTTTGTTTAAGACCATGGAGCTACAAAAAATTAAACTCTATGCTTGAAACTTCATCGAAAAAAATCGTCCTTCTCTTTATGAAATCAATTAATATGTCATTCATATCAGCCATGCAGACTCCATGGACTAAATTATTTTGTGTTAAAAAAATACAGGAATTCTAATACAACTCATTCTATATATTTTGCTGTTTACATTTTACATAGGTGAAAAATGTTAGAAATAAATGATCTCATCGCTGCGAAAGACAGACAAACTCAAAAACACTGACTCTCGCCTTTCGCCAGAAGAGGAATGTGTTTACTTCGAGAAATCTGCGCGCGCATCAAAGAGACTATACCGGTACACTTACGAACTGAAGTGCTGTTCTGTGTTGTGGATGATTCGGTTTGATGTCGCAGCAAAAATGCTTGTTTCTTTGTTTTCCTATGTAATTTTTAAATGCAGAATCTAATTAAATATGTTTTTTTCCAATCAAAGGAAATCATTCCTGATATCAAGATGGTTAACAAACACACTAAACTGATATTTTTTTAAGACTTTAGGAGGAAACGAAGTTAACATTGCCCTACGCCCTTCAAACAGAAAGGTAAGCATTTTACCTATTATAATTATGCTGTTGATAAAGAAAAAGATTTTAAATCCGCTTAAAAAATGTTTGAAAAATTAGGTCCCATAATGCTCAATGTATTTCATTTTTTCGACCCGGGTTCAATCCAAAACTAATTGGGTAATATTATTCATTTATATTCCCATATGTTCTACAGACCGTCTGAACAACATACTAAAATTTCATTTTGATTAAGTCATTTTTACGGCAGTTGTCGTGCTAACGGACAGACAGACAGACAGACACACAGAATGAACAAAGTCATAAACACTTTTCAACTTTGTTGTAAAGTGTTAAAAATAAAGCCGTTTTAGGACGGATGCAACACTAAATATAAATACAAGACGAAAGATCAATCATTCATAAAGCATTGATTATAAAACACTATCCAACTGTCATTTTATTTAAACATCTCTAAACATGATACATTCAGCGGCGATATTATTTTAATTATCACAGAACTACAATAATTTAACTTGGAAAATTAAAACCATGGAGGTAAAAGTACGTTCTAACTCCATGCTTAAAACATCATTCAAACTTCATTCAAATGACGTCATCGAAATAAAAATCGTCTGGTTTTCTATGTAAAACCAGTGAGTACTTTTTCCATACACTTTTATTCCAGACTCCAGAGCTAAATAATTTTGCGTGAAAAAAATTCAGCAATTTTTATGCAACTCATTTTACAATCACTTGTTTACATTTTACATTCATTAAAGTTAGGCTTCGTAGTAGAAATAATCAAAATGTGATGCTCATTTGAACTCTGAAATATTGTATCTGAGTTGGCGTAGAATATGGATGCCCCCCCCCCCCCGCCAAAATCGTAAAACTAAAGAGGTTTTAGGACTGATGCAACACTAAATATAAATTAAAAGGAACTTTAAAAATCACGATTTTGACACAAGACGGATGCCATATTTCATTTTAAAGTGGGTCATGTGTCCTCTTCATATTATATGGGTGTCATTATTTTTTAATTTTTATTTAAAAAACTACTGAACATATTTTGCTCAAATTTTCTTTATATATTTTATAGTATAATTTGAAAATTTCCTAAAATTTTCGAAGCAGTTTGTGAACTTTAACTTTGCTTAAAAAATGTTTGAAAAATTAGCTCCCATAGGGTTCAATGTATTTCGTTTTTTCAACCCGGGTTCAATCCAAAACTAATTGAGTGATATTATTCCTTTATATATCCATAAGTCCCACAAGTCATTTTTACATGATAAAGTCATTTTTACGGCAGTTATCGTGCCAATGGACAGACAGACAGAGTGAACAAAGTCATAAACACTTTTCAACTATGTTGTAAAGTGTTAAAAAAGAGCAGTGTCAGTTGTCGATCTTATTCCGTATATTACTAGAATAAATGTGTCGGAAGCAACAATATGAAACTAGGGTAAAACGGTCACGAAATTGAATGTAAAGGATTTCTCCCTTCATGCCGCATATTACCCCGACTCACCTTACATAATTTTTCGATATAGATATTTTGTTCACTCTGCCCTTTCTGATAGGAACCTCTTCTGTTCTTCGGTTACAAGCTTTTGGTTCAAACCGCTCCTTGACTGTACGCCTCTGTGCATTATTAACGTATGGCAGATAAAAGACGTGGTCGTTTAACTAGCCGTAGGAGATCTGACATAATAAGGTAGTATGTCTGCCTGTTTGTTTGTGTGTGTGTTTGTCTTTTGGCGGCATAGTGGGAAATCTAAGCTACTCACAGTTATGGAATTTGAAAGTACAGTGATAGTTCAGGTCAGCTCCCGGGATTCATCGGACAATTTTTTAACAAGAAAGATCAATCATGCATTAAGCATTGATTATGAAACACTTTTCAACTGCAATGCGATTTTATTTAAACTTATCTAAAATGCGATACATTCAGTGGTGATATTTTTGAAATTATCACAATACTACAATAATTTATTATATTTGAAAACTTAAAACTTCATCGAAAAAAAATGATCTTTATTCAAATGACGTCATTGAAATATAAATCGTCTGGCTCTCTATGTAAAAGCAGTAAATATTTCATTCATACACTTTTATTCCATTCTTTTCATTCATCACTATACTACAATAATTTATTTTACTTAGAAACTTAAAACCATGGAGGTAAAAGTAATTTAACTCTATGCTTAAAACTTCATTAAAAAAGTCTGCTATAAAATCGTCTGCTTCTCTATGTAAAATCAATGAATGTTTCATTCATATCAGCGATATTGCAGACTCCGAAGCTATATAATTTTGCATTAAAGAAATTCAGCAATTCTTATACAACTCATCTTACAGCTTGATGTGTTAATATTCTCCATAAGTGAAAATTAAGCTTCGTTGTAGAAATAATCAAAGTTTGATGATCATTTAAACTCAGATATATTATAATTGCGTTATTTCGGGAGGATATAAATAAAAATAAAGCGGTTTTAGGACAGATACAACACTAAATATAGATTAAAAAGAACTTTAAAAATCACGATTTTGACACAAAATGTATGCCATATTTTATTTTGAAGTGGGTCGCGTGATCTCTTCATATAATATGGGTGTAATTATTATTTTAAATTTTATTTAAAAAACTACCGAATGTATTTTGCTGAAAGTTTTTCATATTTTTTATGGAATAATTTGACTATTTCCTAAAACTTTCGAAGCAATTTGTGAATTTTAAATTCGCTTAAAAAATGTTTAAAAAATTAGGTCTCATAGGGCTCAATGTATTTTATTTTTTCAACTCGGGTTCAATCCAAGACTAATTGGGTGATATTTCATTTATATTCCCATATGTCCCACAGACCGTCTGAACAACATACTAAAATTTCATTTTGATAAAGTCATTTTTACGGCAGTTATAGTGCGAACGGACAAACAGATAGAATGAACAAAATCATAAACACTTTTCAACTATGCTGTAAAGTGTTAAAAAAATCCATTCGAAGCTCCTGTTGAGGAGCAATTTCGAGCGATTTTGACACATTTCAGTTCCGAGCATTTTATCACAAAATTTCCATCTTAACAATATCGGAAACGAAGAACGTTCTATCCAACTCGTTTAATACACGAATAAGCTGTGAATATGTAAACTTTAGTTATTCTCTGAGTATTCCAGTATTCCTGATTGGCAAATCCTATTTTCTCCCGAAATATTCTCCCAGTGAGCTATCTCGGCTATAAATCCCTCAAAGATGATAGTAAAATTGTGAATTATCTTTAATGAAAGTGCCAAAGTAATAGTAAAAATAAATAATCCTTATAAACAAACCTCAAATCCTAAGAACTTTAAACCAAATTACTTACGATAAAAATAACAAGTCACATAAATAATGCTCTAGGGCGAATGATTTCGAGACGCAAATAGTAGAAATATGCAGTGCCAAACAAATTAGAGATAATTAGAATTGAATAAGAATAAATAGAAGAATCTCAGAAATAGAATCTAAGAACTAGGGGCTAATCCTTCAAACTTTGTCATGAAGATCGGACATGAAATATTTGCCTTATCTTCAGTTCAAGAAAAGAGTTTAAAATTACTCTTCACTCCAGACAGGAGGCCTTAATCACGAAATGTATTAAAACTCGAATGCCATGCCGAATTTAAATTCGAATCGTTTGTAGTAATAAGTCATGGTCACTTTTGAAGGGTAAATGATTTTAATAAGAAAAATAAACATTAGGCTGGAATGATAAGATTTGTAGATTCATTATTTTAAATGGTCAAATGCGAAATATCTAGATCCGGATTAAAGGAACTGCGAACCAGGTGTACTATTTAATCCTTATTTCAACTGCATTTAATCCGTCACATTCATGCACTATTTTGTCACATTTTTTTAAATTGTGGTTTCCAACGTGAAATCTCCGCAATTAGGATATTAGACTAAAAATGAATCCCGTCAAATGGCTGGGTGTATAAATTTATGTAGAATATTCCCTTCCATACGACCGTCGACAGCGCTTGCGCTCCTAATTCCCCTGATGCATGTTGGGTATGTACCTTTCCCGATCAATATTATTCATTATTTTTCGACTACTACTGAGACATAATAGCTATACTATCCCCTAAAGTAATTAATTTATGATCTCTAGACTTCCTGTGCCATGAAGAGTGAAACTTACTCTATTTTAAATCAAGAATATTAAATTAATAATTCTCACAAATCGACATAGATTATCAAAGAAATTAAAGTTATTTACATGGCATATTAAATTAGAAATTTGGTGTCATTTTTCAAAACTCACCCAGTTGGCGATATTGCGACAAATTTTTCGCTATATTCACTCTATCATTGCTACATTTGTCGCTAAGTGAGATAAATAAACACACATATAGGCAAAGAGAAGATATTATCTTATATACGTAGTATTATTGCAGTTTTAATGAGAATTGTATGGATTAATTTGTTACATATGCTAATGTTATATTTATTTTATTCATTGTTTGCATCTTTGTGTATATCAATGAAGTATTGAAAGTCATAGTAATCAGTTAGATTGTAAGATTTCTTGGTATACTGTCTACGTGGTCTATGGGCACTAGAAATCTGTAGGTCCGAAAGTCCACCCGAGAAGTGATGGGTTAGTGGATACAATCGGGTTGCCACCTTCATTGGGTTCCAGTTTGAACTGGGTGAAACTTCCTTGGTCTGCCAAACAGATACCTTTCGGGTAGGTCGGATGCTTTAAGCAAAAATAAATAAAGAATACTTATAGATGGCTAACGTGCATCTGGCGTATGGGGCTGCCAATGGAAAAATAAGAGCTGCTGTAAGTGTTCGTGAAATACCGGGAATCTTTGAACATTTACTGCAATCAATGCGTTGACGTTGTCAATCAAGCATTACTATTCATCCTCTTCGACCCAGACCGTCCGACCTACCAGAAAGGTATAAGGTATCTGTTTAGACGGCCGAGAGGATTTACGGACCCATATGGTTAACGTCATCGTTCTCCGCGTGAACAAGAAGGCAGTTTTGCAGTGGCGGGAATCGAATCTGGACCGACCGAGTGAAATTCCCGCGCGCTAACCACTGAGCTGTCGCCCCCCCCCCTCCAAGCATTACTATTGGAAGTCGCTCCTGAACAACTACTGTAAAACAGCTAAATAAAAATGTTGGTAACATTCTCTGCTTTTCATGTATGCACCAATAGAGCCCTTTAGCGCCAAATTGTCTGTGGACATACATTCATATACCAAAAGGTTTTGTTTTAGTTTTCCCTATTTCTCATTGAAGTTTTTGCAGATAGTTTCAAATCACCCTGTATACATAAGCAAAACCCTATGGGAGCCCTGTGTATATGAGTAAAACCCTATGGGAGCCATAATAATAATATCAATTTGGCTATCTGAGAGCCAAATTGATAAAAAAAAATGTAAATATAATTTTTCCATTTTTTCCCCCTTACATTCTATCATTTATATTAAAAATTTGCCGCCCCCAATATTTTCTTCAAATCCGGGTTAAAATCTACTGTGCTAATCGACAAATTTGACCTCTGACTGTAAGCTGTAAAGAGGATAATATTTATTTCTGTGTTTGAAGTAAACCCTGCAATGTATCGTACTACATCCTCATTACAAGGATAAGCTGAAAACTGATAAGCTCTGTCCGCCACGCGGCTATAATAAAAGGCAGTCACAGCACCCACTGGAAAACATTAGCCACCGCGCAAATATCTTTCACATTTCACGGTACACCTTAAGGTTACATTCTTACTCCTTCCGAAAGTTACAGAGCAGAAGAAGCCTGTGGGAGCCCTAATGATAAATGTCAATTTGGCTACCTGGGGGCCGAGTGGGACAAGATGGGCGTAGGTCTTTGGATGCCTGTTATATTGACTTCGGTGCTTAATTTCCAGCATCCAATTTGCAAGGTGTGATCCCAAGGCGTGGCTGAGGGCCCCCGGACTTTAATGCGCTTACTTATCAGGGAGCAGTTTTAAGGGGGGCGGCAGCCCTAGATACAAAGTGCAATTACCTGGCCGCATCTGCTTTTAAATACTTTTATTGCGTAAGCAAAAGAAGGAAAAATGCGGTTGATTAATGTGAATCACTTGAGAATATGCAGCAAAAATATGCAGCAAAAATAACCGATTTATATAAAAAATGAATGAGAAAATTAACATTTAAATTAAAATTGTTTCTAATTTTTCATGATGAAGAAAGTAATCTTGGAGTGCAATGTAATCTTTAGTAAAGTGAATCTTTATACTGTAGAATGAAAGCTGCGAAACTGATTTAATAAAATCGCATATCACTGCTTCGGATGATACATTCACAACTCCAAAGCAATTTAAATATTTTTTGACTCTAACTCTGAGAGAAAGAATCTGAAAAAATACTCCATTAATGAACAACATAAAAATACTGAATAATATATGAACCGGTTTAAAACACATCAAAAGGTCTTCTTCTTCGGATAAAACAGAGCACCAGTACCAATGAAAGCAAGTGTGCGTCTGTCAAATAGTTGTATCAGTCCAGGAAAGTTATTGATGCCAGGGAAAATTCGAAACAAATTGAGAAGAAAAAACAAAGAGGATGATAGGGAAACATGAAGGAAGTAATTGGTTTTGGAAGCTGTGTTACTTCATGACCTAAATTCAAATAACATTGAAATAGCACATTAAAAATACCAGTGAATAAAATAATAATTGTGATGTGTCTAAAGAAATTGTTCGTTGAGTCATTCATTTGGTTTTTGAGTACAAATGCAATTTAGGTAGCTGTACATATTATAGACAAACGAAACATTTAATGCTTAAAACGAAAGGCATACATATCCTTGTTCATTGACATATTTTAGTGTTGTTGTCCATGGGATACTCTGGGGGGGGGGGGGTCTTGTGGACGTGGTGCGTAGGAGCTCCTTCACCACAGGGGAATTAGTAACGAACGAACGAACTGTTGTTGCTGTTTATCAGTGATAAAATACATTTGAGTGGGAGATTTTCCACAGAATACTCGTTTACAATTAACCAAAAATATTCCTTAATCCATTGTAGGAAGGGTTCCACGAAAATTTTAATGTTCAGGAGAAGAGAGGAGACATTTAAAATTTCACGCGCTCAGTATCAAAATGAGGGATTATCGAAAAAGTATTCAAGACCCCTTTACAAACTCCCAATGAAGTATAAGGATGAATCTTTGCAAACTTACTGTATCGATTATAATACAGAACCAACGGAGTCGAATTTAATTTTTTATTACTTTTCCTCAGGGGCGGACAAAACAGAGAGTCGAAAAATCTTTTCAGACCAATCAGAAGGACGGTGGTGAAGTAGAAGGCTTAAACCTTACCCATTTATAGTATAGACTACGGGACAGAACCTAACTGAACTAATTTTCGATTAAATTGACTATATTCCACTTTAAGAGCCGTAACAAACTTTAAACAAAATAAAACTTATTTAAAAAGTTGTAACATAAATTTTGTAAGCGTACCAATTTACCTGTCTTTGACAGGCTTAAATACTAGTGTATTTTGTTAGAAAGAGAAGAAGCGACATCCATCTCGACGGTTGGCTCGTACTGTCAGTTAATGTAATATAATGCAATGAATTGTGCATAGTTTTAAAGTTTCTAGCTTAGCTACTTACATAACTAGCTAAAGTTTCTAGCTTAGCTACTTACATAACTAGCTAAAGTTTCTAGCTTAGTTACTTATATTTAGATTAGTTACTTCAATTATACACACACACACACACATAATTGAAAGTCTGGTTATTTGTCTGTTTGTACCGTATACAAATCCTCTACAGTTTTTGACAGATTTGGAAGGGTATTTCTATACTTCACTGCGGATAAATATCTTCATCTTTCGAGTTCCTAGGACCAAGGGTTGTTGAGATATTAATAAAAATCTCAAAATCAAAACTTTCATTGAAGTACATAGCATTATGCAAACGAGTTTTTCTGTAATTTATTTGAATAAAAGGATATTATATTGCTTAACAGCAAATTTTAATCAAATGTGTTTATACAAATGTGTGTGGTAAACAGTTTTTATTCAATTTATACTATTGCCATAATAAAGAAATTGGTAGGAAAATAAATTTTATAAATGAACGATATTATATTTTTAATTGGGGGATATCAGTTACGGCTTTGAGATATAAGGGTACGGGAGTTACTGACATTTTCTATTTTAAGTAATGTTTTATTTTCGCACAGATTTTTCATATTCATATATTTTCTATTATGTTTAACCGTTTTTTTTTAAGACAGGGTGAAAATGGTACTTACGTATCTTCACCATTTCAGCATCTTCATTTTGGCGTATGACAAACCATGCTGCATATTTTTGGTAAATTTGTTTACAAACGGGACCAGGATGTTTTATTCTTCGATCTACCTGTGTAGGTAATTGTGTATAGCAAGAGCAGAAATACTTATATCTTATTTTAATAGAATTAAATGAAATTTTTTTATATAGTTTTTGAGGACCACTATCATGTACAATACTACTAAAATTTGCATATATTTTAAGTCACAAGCAGCGCCGATTATATCTGCTAGTACATATTAAAAGTGTTAATGTTATTGCAGAATTAAGTACGCATATTTTAAACTTATCACTGGGCAAATTATCTTTCAAAAACTAGCTATCCAGCAGTTTGAAGAACTTACCAAACTACACCACATGTCGATTGAAAAACGTAAGTAGTCTCGAAGACTATTTACACCTGGCTATTTAATCATCCAGCGTCCAAAGTCGAGGCAAGCGGGGGTCAGGCAAAAGCAATCTTGACCGGCGGCCTGTCTTGACTGAGGAAAAGGCCCACCTTCCTGTAATGGAAGTTGTCGAGGACCACCGCAGATAAAGATAATTGATGGTGGCCCTCGCTGATGCTGATGGCTCCTTGAACCTTACCGAAGACCTACCTACCTATCTGCGGGACGCATCAGTAGTTGGTTTGCCTTCGCAGAGTCGTAACATAGGTACTCCAAGAATATGACTGCAACAGCACGATTCGTATGTTCATATAAAAAGCGAGAAGAACTTTAGACTTAGTTTTGTTCGAGAAATAGGGCAGCTGAAATTTATTTAGATAGCTTCTTTTCTTTTGATATTTGAATTGTTGTCAAATTCGAGACAAATTTATTCAATTGATAATTACACTCAACATACATCATACGCAGAGTGGGTAAAGTTGGGGTAAAGTTGCGTCGTAAATGAAATGAGTAAATGGTCGTTACTTTGTTAACAAATTAAGAAAATACCGTCAGTCGTGTGTTGAAATGCTTTCTATCTTACACATTAAATTTGCTACTCATTGACAAATTTCAATATGGTAAGAAAACAGCAACATAAATAAAAATTAAATAATAGCTCAAAAATGGCTTAAAATAAGACAACTTTTTAAATACAGCACATATACAAAAAACTAGTCTACTAGTTTCAAATGCAAATAGCAGCCTTCTTCAAGACAAGAAACAAAGTCGACAACTCAGTCAGTTATCAGTGACGGACTTTACTTGAGTAAGAGAATTCGCACTTCTTCTCGATCCTGAAGAAGTATTCTGCTATTTGTCTTTGAACTAGTAGACCAGTTTTTTGTACATATTCTGGATTTATGAAGTATTTATTTATTTATTGCGACAAATTAAATCTATATTATTCTTAAATGTCACTTAAAAGAAATATGCATATGGTAGTTACCAATTAAAATTAATTTTCCAAAGTTCATGTAATGCGCTGGATTTGTTTGAGGCATATTGTGCTTCCTATAGAAAAGTAAAATTTCCTATATCTCAAGAACTGCTCATAACTAATAAATAATAGTGTCCGATTATTCTCAGCTAAAAGTACTTATTATTAACAAGAAGTGCTTAAAGCATTCAGTAATTTGACAAAAATTAACATACCCATTTTTTTAACACTTCCAACATAGTTGAAAAGTGTTTATGACTTTGGTCATTCTGTCTGTCTGTCCGTTCGCACGATAACTGCCGTAAAAATGACTTTATCAAAATGAAATTTTAGTATGCTGTTCAGACGGTCTGTGGAATATATGGAAATGTAAATGAATAATATCACCCAATTGGTTTTGGATTAAACTCGGGATGAAAAAGTGAAATACATTGAACCCTATGGGACCTAATTTTTCAAACATTTTTTAAACAAAGTTAAAATTTGCAAATTGTTTCGAAAATTTTAGGAAATATTAAAATTATCCCATAAAATATATAAAAAAAATTCAGCAAAATATGTACGTAATAATCGTACCAAATTATTTTCGGAATGCTTCATTGTTTCATTCTTTCGAGAAATATCACGCCCACAGACTCACCGACACGCATACTCACACTAACATACATACAGAAAACCACTCACTTGCATACATAAACACACACAGACATCACTTTAAAAACGATATATTTGAGTGCAAGTAGGCTTAAAACGTTTTATGTTGAAAACTTGAATTTCAATGCTTAACCCCGTTACAATACTTTACATGATACTATGTATATAGGGAATATAAAAATGTTTGAAATGTTCCCCTAACTTGAGCTTCCTTATAATCACTAAGATTCTGACATTTATTGATTGGAAAATTCGTACTAAATTTTTTATCAATTTCCTCAAATTGTTTGCGAGATATACAGAGGTGTGAAGATTATTAGAATAATTGTGATTTCTTTATTTTATATTCACTTCTTGTAAATAAATACAATATTTTATGAAATATTAGTTTAATTTGTTGGTATTACTCCCTAGTCGTCGTCCATAAGAGTGGTTTGGAGGAAAATTCAATCTTATTTAGAGTGATTTTAAAGTGTTTAAGCAAATTTTTTCAGAAATATACTACATAAGTATATCGACTGTTTCAGGTGCTTTTTAAAACTGAAGTTATATCACGTTTAGAGGATGTAGACTTATTTTATGAAATTGCAGTTCACCTTGAGACTTCTAGAGCAAGATTTCATACTTTTAAGTGCATTTAAAGACTTTTTAGTTTTGTGTATCTTGTTGTCATTATAGACAAGACAGTTGATCTTTCTCTAACAAAATTGGCCTTCGTTAAGTGTTTTCTGCAAGAAAGCGTTAAACACAAGGAGAAAACATAAATAAGTTAAGGGGTCTCAGGACTCTTAAAAGAAAAATTTTCAAAAATATTCTCCTTAAATTCGATTTTTTTTAAATATGTTAAACCTTAACTAATTATGAGCATTTTGGTATAACTTGCGTAAAGAAATTCCTGTCAGAACAAATCTTAGTGAAAAAAAAAAACATGTTATGGGGGTAAAGGGACAATCCGGAATTTAAAGGGACCGTAAGTGACATATTTCGTTTGTTTACATCGTTGAACTTTGATTTTTCATTTAATTTGACAGATTGTCGCCTTTTAGCAAATAGAAAAGTGAAGGAGATAAGTAAATAAGCAGCGTATCTCCAATTTTACAATTCAAATCGAAGGTTTTGTTTATGAAACCAGCACATTAGCCAGCTTTGTTGTTTTTTTAATTTTTGAATTCACGTGCTCAACTTTGAATCCTTCGAAACTGTTATATTTTAATTTTTCTTTCACTAAATTTACTTGTTTTATCATGGATAAAATTAAGAATGGACGGCATTCTGGTAAAAGACTGCGAAAGAAGAAATGCAGAAATCCACCAAGGAAATAAACACATCAAACCTGATAGAACACAAAAGTCATTTGCTCAGAGTATACCGTTGACAGTATCAAGAAGAAAACTAAGTGATTCTAATTTTGAGCATTTGCTATGAGATTCTCTTAAGTGATACAGAATTGTAGATACTGAGATTCTATTTAAAAATATACAAAATGTTCTTACATGTGCAATTCGTCACAATAAGATAAAATTTACAGAGAAATCTGTATGTGGTAAAAGCTCTATATTTCAGATTGACTATAATAATACAGTAAAAGCGAATATTTAAAAAGTAACAGCCTTGTTGAATCGAAAAATAATGTTCCCGATATAAACAAGTGTATGGTATTTTTCTATTCCGCGCATTGGTAAAGAAATGTCATCGCTCAAAACGTTCTGTTCAATTATGTGTTTGCCTGCCCTATTACACAAAAATTATATGATACTATCAATAGCAAAATTAAAATTGCTTCTACGTCTGCTGCAGACACTTCTATGAAAGTTGCTGTTAAACAGGAAGTTGAAGAGAATGATTTCGCTACTGATATTATTGCGAGAGGTGATGGAACTTGGAAGACAAGGGGTCATTCTTCGTTAGTTGATGAGTGTGTGCTGTAATTGGGGGCAATACGGACAAAGTGATTGATACTCATGTTATGTCGTCATTTTGTAAAAGTTGTTAATCTAATAAAGATATTAAAAGCGGTGAACTATATATGAAGTGACAAAAGCGGCTTACTAAAGTATATAGGAAAACCGCAATGGCTTTCCTGGAAAGTTGGAAGTTGATGGCAAGATGAAAATTTGTTCTAGATCTGAGGAAAAACATAGTGTTTGGTTTGAAATTTATATTGGTAATGGAAATACAAAGACCTACGTTTCTCTATAAAATGTAGATCCATGTACTAGAGTTACTATTCAAAATATTGCATGTATAGGCCACGTGCAAAAGCGCATGAGTTCTCGCTTGCGAAAAATAGAAACGGATAAGGAGGCTATGCATTACTTCTGAATTAGACAGACTCGTAGTGCAAATATAACAGAGCAGCCATAGAAAAGGAAATTGAAGGATCTGCTGCAAAAAGGAGGTGACTCTCATTTTTCAAGTTTTTAGAAAACCATAAAAAACGTTTTAAAATTCAAAATTCTAAGTTGTGTGAAAATATTCTTTTCGATGAATTTCCTTATTGGTCTCTTACATATTAATACAGTAATTTGACTCAAAAGTATATCTTCCGGATGATGTGACACTTGTGTGATTGTTAGAACTGCCTCTTTCTTGCCACAAAATGGATGTTCTATCTACTTCTAGGAAAAAGATTTCACTAAAAAATACAATCTACTATCATATTTTATTTAAAGAAAATACAATTACAATTTTTTTAATCGTCCTATTCCCCTTCTGTTACGTCTGGCTCATCTGGTGCGTTGCCTGGTTGTAGTCCATCGTAAAACTACATATCATTTTGTGCGACTTATTTGCGGGATAGCTCCATTACATCTTTATATTTTGCAGTCTTTAGGAGTGGGAGTATGAGTGGGAGTATGCTTACTGAAGGTTGTTTAACGTTAAAGGGGTACTGCTTTGAATGTTGGACATTCTTACTGTTTTGTTACAGAGTAGTCCAACACTCTCACTACATAAGATGTTTCCTGCATCGGTGTGAGTTTTTCCATAAGTGAAAACTCTACATTTCGTTATGAAAAACTTTCCGCCTTTTCCTCACGGGAATGCGATTGTTGTTTCCATCGTCTTCGCTGGAGGTGATTTCCTCTCCTTGAGCGGGCTCAAATACATCACTAGACCCAGAGCTAAATAGTTTTTCCTCTTCCGATTCACTCATTATTCTTAAAACAATATACAGTATTATGTTTATTAGAACCAAAAGCACAAGACACGACCCAAAACACTCCACTGTTGATAAGTGTTGTGTTACCTTTCTGAAAACAACCACGCCATTGGTTTGAGTAAAAAAGGGGGTAACTCCAGGAGCTACCTCTATCTTGCAGCAAACTAACGAAATAGTCAGCTCCATCTGTGAGAAACACGAGAACTAACGATCGGATGTACATCTTTTTTTGCACCAAACGAAAGAGTTCTTTTTTTTTGCTATAAGATAGTACATGTAACTCCAAACTCTCCCAGGATGAATCTACCTCCTTTTTGCAGCAAACCCTTCAACTGCTGATTTCTATTGCACCATGATTGTACTCGATTCAGTAATGACTGCTATTGAATCTATTTTTAAGAATCTTTCTGTTCCCGAGAGTGGAAAAATCCCAAATCCAAATGAATCGTTCAACTCGGTTGTTTTGAAATATTGCCCAAACACATTACATTGGAAGTCAAATATATGTTGCGAAAATAGCAGTGTCCATTACCACAATAATACTTAATTATGGAACTACAGGTATTTCGCAAATTATGGAAATATATCAAAAAAGAGTCCGCACTGCTTAAATCCGAGTAATGGCATTAACACACGAGGCTCATAAAAAATAAAAAAGCCAAATTTGTCGGAAGAAGAAAATAAAAAATTAGTCAAAGGATCAACTTATGGAGCTAGAGAAGTTTAGTATGTACGTAAAGATTATATTACATTTAATATAAGTTACAACACTCAGACAGGATTTGTATTTTGATAGATTTAGGCTCTGCAAGTTCTAAAATTAATAACAATTTGAGTGGTAAATGCTCCTGAGTGGTTTTCCCTATTTTATTAAAATTAGAAAATTACACAGTTTATGAAAATAATTATATATTGTCCTAATTTGAGATAACTGGCTCATATTTAAGTTATTTTTAGAAAATTTTGAGTATTTATATTGTAGTTCGGCTTAAATAACGTTAAAATTTTGAAAGGCTAATAAGTTCCGTAAAAACTCCTGGGACCCTCCCATATATTTTTTTTAATATTATTTTTCATGAAATATCTTTATAAAGGTAAGTTGTACATTTTGTAATAAAAAAATGGGAGATATTTCTTTATTTGACTTTTTACAGCTATTTTGTACTTTAAATGTGATTTATTCAGTTTCTCATATTTTGAACTTGAACGCAACATTTCTCAGAAAGTAATAGCACTTCAAAGATGCAACTTTCCAGAATTATTTGGTTTATGTTTTGAAGAACATATATCTCAGATTGAATAATTTTGTTTGGATTTATTATGTCATAATTTTTTTTTTTTTTTTTTTTTTTTTGGATAAAAATGTTATATTGAAATTTAAAATTTAAACTTAATTTTTAGAAACTTTGATTATGAAAATGTTTTGATGCATAACTTCTAGAATAAGTATTGTTGCATCATATGCAACAATCATTTTAGTTTTGAAAGCAATAGTTTTGCTTGAAATTATCAGCTCAAGGAACATATATCAAAATGAAATTTCAATAAATTTATGATAATTATGCAATTTTAAAAAGCAGTATTATCCTATTCACCTTGTTGAAAAAATTATAATATTTGCTACAGCTAGTCACATTTTAGCCATTAAATTTTTAGGTGTTCTTGATGTACAGGGGAAATGATACAAAATAAACTTCAAAACTTGGGGATTTGCTCTGTTTACGGCACTTGAAGACTCCTTAGATACCTTAAAAATATTTCGGGCATAAAGTGAAAATATCTTTGGACTCTGACTATGAAAATGTATCTTTCCGGATCAGGAATTGCAGACGAAGTAAAATCAGATCATGAACCGAAAATAAACTCGTGCAAATTGGCAAGGAAAACTGAAGACCCACCAGCAGAGTTGAACATAGGTTTGGAAAAGCATGATGCAAATATTTGGGATATTTCTATTTGTCAATATCTGTTCGCTTCTGAAATCTCTTTACGCTGTCTTCGAGGTTACTTCTATGTACACAGATCCTGATAAAATGTTTATCCTATCTGCTATGTTCCCTTGCTAATGATCCCTGTTATGGCAAAAATGAAAAAGAATTCAGAGAACAATTCGAAAATGGCAAAGTAAGAAAAAGAAAGTTTTCTTTGAGTAAACAGCAAATTTAAACTTTCATATATTTTTCTGAAATCAAGTAGTCTGCTTTACAAAAAACTAAAAATGAAAATTTTAACTCAAATGCCGCAGGTTTTTCTTTGTAAAAGGTTTTTACTTTGAAGTCCTGAAGTCGTGGCTCTGCTGTATTTCTTTGTAATTTAAACAAGCTTTCTTTTCGGTTTTTTGGCAAATTTTACTGTTCCACCCACATGAACCTATCCGAGCGGGTGCATATTCAGTCGAAGACAAAATATTTCTTCAATGTGCACAAAGTCTGGTCAAATGTTTATACTATCTACTATTTACCCTTGTGCATAATGTCTTTACAACAGAAGACACTTGACCAGGGCAATATTACTTGGATAAAGATAACATGTCTTGTCCATTGTCAAATAAAGATCTACAAAACTAACCAGTTCACAAAATGTGCTTCAAAAATGTAACACATTTCATAAAATATCTGCAGGTAACCTTAAAGAATTATTCTCAATCTAGCCGCCTGTTTAATTTTTTTTTCCATTTCAACCTATAAACTTCTAGCTCGTTTAGTTTTTAACACTTTACAACAAAGTTGAAAAGTGTTTATGACTTTGTTCATTCTGTCTGTCTGTCTGTCTGTCTGTCCGTTAGCACGATAACTGCCGTAAAAATGACTTAATCAAAATGAAATTTTAGTATGTTGTTCAGACGGTCTATAGGACCTATGGGAATATAAATGAATAATATTACGCAATTAGTTTTGGATTGAACCCGGGTTGAAAAAATGGAATACATTGAGCCCTATGGGACCTAATTTTTCAAGCATTTTTTAAGCGGATTTAAAATTCACAAATTGCTTCGAAAATTTTAGGCAATATTCAAATTGTTCCATAAAATATATAAAAAAAAATTCAGCGAAATATATTCAGTAGTTTTTTAAATAAAAATTAAAATAATAATAACACCTCTTATATGAAGCGATCACGTGTCCATGATATGAAACGATCACATGACCCACTTCAAAATGATATATGGCATCCATCTTGTCTCAAAATCGTGATTTTTAAAGTTCTTTCTAATTCATATTGAGTGTTGTATCCATCCTAAAACTACTTTATTTTGGCCTAAATTCTGTGCATCTACATACTTTAACAACGCAATGACAATATATTTCAGTTTAAATGCTCATACAAATTTGATTATTTCTACTATTAAGCCTATTTTTCACCTATGTAAAATGTAAACAGCAAAATATGTAGAATGAGTTGTATTAGAATCGCTGTAATTGTTTAACACAAAATCATTTAGTCCATGGAGTCTGCATGGCTGATATGAATGAAATATTCATTGATTTTAGAAAGAGAAGGACGATAATTTTCGATGAAGTTTTACGCATAGAGTTTTACTTACTTGTAGCTCCATGGTCTTAATTTTTAAATAATATAAATTATTATAGTATTGTGATGAATGACATGAATGGGGGAATTATTTATGAATGAAATGTTGCTTTTATAGAGAGAGCCAGGCGTGTTATTTTTTCTATGGCGTCATTTGAATGGATTTCAGTTGTTTTCGATGAAGTTTTCAAATATAATAAATTATCGTAGTATTAAGATAATTCTAAAATTATTACCGAGGAATGTATCACATTTTAGAGATGTTTAAACCAGGCAATTTATATTTTAATGCCGTCATTTGAATGAAGTTAATTTTTTTCGATGAAGGTTTAAGGTTTCAAATATAATAAATTAATGTAGTATTGTGATAAGTTTTAAAATATTACCGAGGAATGTATTGCATTTTAGACATGTTTAAATAAAATTGCATTGAAGTTGGAAAGTGTTTCATAATCAATGCTTTAAGCATGATTGATCTTTCTTGTTAGAACTTTCCCGTTGATTATTACCAAACATAGATGCTGAAAAGAGGAAGGTTTATGCTTTTACGTTCCCAGCAATACATAGTAATGTACAGGAAAGGTATTGGAATCATGCCGAAAATCGCAACTCGAGTTTTCGACGGATCTATACGTTTCGAGACCTCTAGAATGCGAAAAAAATATTTTTAGCATGTGTGTGTGTGTCTGTCTGTCTGTGTGTCTGTCTGTGTGTGTGTCTGTGTGTCTGTCTGTTTGTTTGTCTGTCTGTGTGAATGTCTGTGTGTCTGTCTGTCTGTCGGTGCATGTATCCATTCTAACTCAAAAACTAATGGACCGGATTTCTCAAAATTTGGTAGTCACAATATAGTCAAATCTAAATAATAGTCAAATCTAAAATAAAAAACTACATATGTTCAAATATATCCATTAAATGCTTGTTTTATACATAATTTTTAACGACGAAAAGAATAAGACCAACCCCATTACACTAGGACTATCCGTTATTGAGATATTTTAGTTTTTTCGTAATTTCTCTACGCCACTTTTGAAAATAAGTCCAGTTACTAAATAAGAACGAAAATATATTTAAAAGTGAATAAAATTGAATTAAAATGAAGAGAACGTGGATATAAGTCTGCAGGGAAAGTCATGTTCTGCCCACGTCAGATTTTTTTAATATTGTTAAAATAATTTAAAGTATTTTAATATGTATCGATAAATAATGCATTCATTTTACAAAAATGTTAAAAATACTTCAAATGATTTTATCAACAATTTCTTTAATAATATATATATATAATATATATATATATATATTATATATATATATATATAATATATATATATATTATATATATATATATATAATATATATATATATATATAATATATATATATTTATATAATATAAAGTACAAATATTTCTTTTCTCAGCATTTATGCTAGGCAAGAAACATTGAGAAAAAATCTAAAAACTCCACGAACTAGAGGTTAGAGAACATTTTCATAAGTTAGCATAGGGGAAATTTGCTGGAGAAAAAATATCCTCTTAAATCACATAGTATAATGATACATCACCAAAAGATAAACATAATAATTTTTAAACGTGCTTAGTAATCGGACAATTTCTTTATACGGTGTGAGTATCATAACACATATCTGAACAAATTTCCGTAAGAAGTATAAAATCACTCTAATAAATATAATTTCTCCTCCAAATCGCTCTTCGGGGATGAAAAGTTAATTATACCAACAAATTAAACCAATATTTTATGAAATATTGCAGCTAGTTAGAAGAATAAATTAAAAAAATTAAAAATATCTCAAATATTAAAAAAAATTACACCTAATAATAACACTTAAATTCATTTTTATGTGAAGTATTAGCCCTAAATACATATATATGTAAAATAATAGCAGTAAATACATATCTATATAAAATAATAACCGTAAACATGTACGTATGTAAAGTAATAACCGTAAACATGTACGTATGTAAAGTAATAACCGTAAACATGTACGTATGTAAAGTAATAACCGTAACAGATACTGTCGAAAGTATATACTAAAGTAACCAAACCACCAGAGGCTACTTAAAAAATGATGACAACGAATTTGTTTCAAATTAATGTTTCTCTTTTACGATATCAAAACTAATTAATAAAGGCCGAAAAAAATCTAATAAATCTCCATCTTGGCGTTCACATCTATTGAGTTTGAACGCCGGTGGTCGCATAATACAGTCCTAGATGAATAAATAGCTGGTACAAGGGTGGGTACTCATTAACAAAGTAATAATTAATCTTTACCCGTTTACCCTACCGCCATGGGACTGTACCCGGGTTGTTCTTTGACCCACCCAATCATCTACAAGGAAACGACACGAAGAATAACAAATTGTATTTCTCTGGCTCCCCGTTATGAACTAATGCGTGTAGTATGTTAACTAAGGTCTCTTGGGAAGGCGAAAGAGATTAACTAGTAATTGTAACAGAGGTAGCATAAGGAAAGCAAGCAGATTTTTTCTCGAAAGGTGTGTTTAATGTAATCAGCTTTCCTAATAATGTTAAGAATTAATTCGCTAATTACATGAAACCTTTTTTTCCTCTCTTTTTCACGCTAACTACCAAAGGATACGTAGATAACAGGTGGTAATATAATAAGAACTTGTTTTTCAAGCTGAAAATCAAACATAATAGTAGTAATGGTAGTAACTTGAATGACGATATTACTCTATTATGTAACCTTTTGTCTTTGGGTGTACAAAGTACCAAACTTAAAAATTGAATAAGTCAAGAAATATTGCAAAAAATCAAGTATTGCAATATTTAGATCTGCGTAAATCGGGTGGCAATATGGCAAAAGCAATAGTTCTTTAAAATGAGATGCTTAAGTAGGGCTAATCGTATGGTAAAATACGATTAGCCCTATTTAAACATCTCATTTTAAAGAACTATTGAAGAAACTTAAAACCCTGGGTTTCATTGGTCTACCTAACCCGATCAGTAAATAAAAATATGCTGAAGTATTAAGAGCTCTGACATCTAATTATGTCCTACTGTGAATTATTTTCTATTTCTTATCGTTATTCACCAAACTGAGTGGCTATTCTGTCGAGTGACTAAAGTTCACTTTTAGATGTAGTGTGGCAGAATTATTGCTAGATGACAAAAGCACGCCAACTACTATAGCGATTCTTATATTACAAATTTGTCCACAAGAGCAGTTTTATATCTTGAAGGGCTCAGGACGCTTCCGGTTAGGTGGACCCCTCGAACTCTGAGATTTAAATGCACAGCAAAAAAGGCACAATACCAATATTATACATCAAAGTCGGTCTGTTGCATGTAATTGACACGGATAAGTTATACCCACACAGAAACAGTACAATAGTCGCATAAAGTATTTCTTTCTACATATAAGATCTAAAAATTTTAACTAACATCTGTAGAGCACTACTCTCTATATCAAGAAGGCACACAGTACAAGTAGGCACAGAGTACAAGTAGGCACATAGTGTTTCATGGGTCATTGTAACAACAAAGCGGAAACTTTTTTATATTCCTTTTCATTCTTTTTAAAATATTTTCTAGCCTTGTGTCAACGTGAAATCCATAGCATTATTTGTCCACACAATTTTGCAGAAACATTCATTTGAGGGCTAAAACGTGCATCAGATAGACATTTAAATCTTACAGATTATTTTCCTTTGGCAGTGAGGTTTGTCACAATTTCTATATTCTTTATTTTAATAAAATAAATTAATATTTTAATTATTGTAGTTTTATATAAAATGGAGCACCTTTGACAAGGTAGAAAACCTAAGGCAATTGCCCCTTTCGCCATGTTGTAAATTCAGTGTTGTTTGTCCCATCTGATTTTGGTTACATTTTTAAATTTTCTACTTAGGGGTGCTTTGCCATATCAACTGTGACAAAATTTGCCAACAAAAATTATATTTCTCACATCTGTCATTGTGCCATATCAACTGCCATAAATATGTTTGAAATGTGAGGACTTGCTTACTTCTGGGAACTGACGAAAGATACGTCCATTTGCTATCATAAGGTCTAGCAGTTTTTATTGATTCAAAATATTCGTTGCAGTTATAATTATAATTCAGTACAATCTGAATTTCTGATATAACTAGTTTCAATCCGAGAGGAAATGTGCTATGGGAAGAATGGTATGGTTTCTGTGGTTGCCATCTCCATTAGGTTCCAATCAAAATAGGGTTGCACAGACCTTCGACTAGGTTGGACTGTCTGGGTTGAAAAAAAAGACATAAGCAGTTTTATAGACCTTCTGTTTCTGTCATCATAATACTTTTTGTCATAGTTGAAAAAAGTCTTTCTACAAAAGAGTTTGATCCTGGTATGCTTAACATAAAATTGAATATACATATTGGGAACTTTAGAAATGGAAAACTTTTTAAAAGGATATAACCAATTCTTTTCTACACTATCAAAAGATAGATTGAAATTAAACAGCCTCTTTGCATATAGAAAATTATCCATAGAAATCCTCAAAATAAAAATTTGCAAAACAAATAAGATTTCAGGTAGTTAATTGCTTCTACAAAACTCAGAACAGCTGTGGGTGAGATTCACAACATGTAATTGTTTAAAAATATTACCGACAATGAAATCAAATGACTTTTCGAAACAGTAAGACTAGCAAGGTAGAAACTAAGATTTTCCATTACCTTTACTTGTCTTTTAGATAGAATATTATAATTAATATTCTTACTTCCGTGCCAAAAATAAAATTATTAAAAGTATTAACAAGTTTCAGTATTTTGCTAAAAATTATGAAATACTGGATATCTGATGTCCTGTTCCTACGGGATAATTTTTGAACTCCTGAAAACGGGAAATCCCGGATAATACGAGACGTTTTACAATCGTAGTTCCATGCACTGAGGGCTTCCCCTTGGTCTCGCCCCGTCTCCGATCTCATCAAAATTCAACAGGCTTTTTCATATAAACTTAAAGATATCATGACAATTGTTCGTTTGTTCAAGATATACTGCCCTCAAAGACATACTGCTATACAGACATCATTGAAAAGTAGGTGATTCGTATTTAGATATTAATCAATCAATCAATCAATCAATCAATAATTTTATTGTAACACATGCATTGCTCAAACAATAGGTATAACAACAGTAATAAATGAGAACAATTAATACAATCTACACAATATAAAAATTATGAAATACTGGATATCTGATGTCCTGTTCCTACGGGATAATTTTTGAACTCTTGAAAACGGGAAATCCCGGATAACACGAGACGTTTCACAATCGTAGTTCCATGCACTGAGGGCTTCCCCTTGGTCTCGCCCCGTCCCCGATCTCATCACAATTCAACAAGCCTTTTCATATAAACTTAAAGATATCATAACAATTGTTCTTTTGTTCAAGAATATTGCCTTCAAAGACATACTGCTATAAAGACATCATTGAAAAGTAGGTGATTTGTATTTAGATATTAATCAATCAATCAATGAATAATTTTATTGTAACACATGCATTGCTCAAACAATAGGTATGCCAACAGTAATAAATGAGAACAATTAATACAATCTACGCAATATAAAAATGCAAACAGCTATCTAAGGTAACATATTATAAAACTTTAGGCAATAGAAAGCATAATTATACAAATGATGATACATCGTTAAATTTTCTTCTGAAATGAACATAGTTCAAATTGGCATCCAGAGCAGAAGTGCTAGGTATGTATTCCAGAAAAAATGGAGCAAACGAAAAGAAAGTGAAATAGGTCAGCGTTTTCATTTCTGTTACAGTATGAACATAAAACATAATATATATATATATATATATATAACTTTATTAAATACGAGAGAAGCATCAACAAATGGCTGGACAATAATTTATATTAATTTATATTATTATATTAATATATATTCGTCAAATAAATGCCTTCTGTCGCAGTTTTATTGGCGATTTGTACCAATAAAACAATGCTGTACAACTTTTACTGGCTGTTTCATCATTCTCGGTTTGTTGCCGAGTTTGCAATCCTAAGTTTAAAAATTCTCCGCTAGAGGCGCTGCAATCATTTCTGTTCGATCGAGCATGGCTACTATACAATAAAATATACTGCTTGTAAGAAAGTAACTTACAATACTTCCTTGAAGAAAGCAAGCATATGTCAGTTAAGTGACTAAATTTATTTCAAGGGCGTTATAAGCCCCCTTCGCAATCCAGAAAACAGTATGCGTCCTTAACAGCTGCTAAGAATAAACACCCTAGGATTGTTTCGAGGGTATTATAAGTCCCCCTCAAGTTCTTCGGAGTTCGTTCTTAGCGGTTGTTAAGGGCGCATACTGCTCTTTGGAACGAGGAAGGGTGTTTATTACGCGCTCGAAGCAATTGTAGTCACTTAATCGACATATGCCTTCTTTCGTCAAGGAAGTATAGCAAGTTAATTTATTGGTTACAATTGATAGACCCAACGTGTACTGCCATGCATCTTTCCATTCAAACTGTGCAGGAATTATATGTAATACAGGAAAATAAAATCCAGAAAATATTTGCAACCACTGAAATTGCATTTTCTAGCTTTAAGTGTTACTTATAATGGTGCAAAGCAGGTTTTTTTTTTAATTTGAACTGAATTGAATTTTTTGTTTACAGAAATTTCCAAAATCTCATCTTTCTTCACCCTTTACTAGAATTGACAGGACAATTTGTTCAAATTCTACCAACAGATGGCACTGCATGCAAACACCAACCTTTCACTAGAATATGACAGTGATCAATGATTCTTCAAAAGAAGAGCGTTTCGCGGAGCTTAAAAAAGCTCAACGCCGATAACTAATTACTATACGCCCAATGTCAGGGGTCAAATGGAGAAATTTCTCGTGAATAGGAAGACGACAAGTTTTATTTTTTTTTTCATCTCTTGACTAATGAAAGGCGACACTTATTTTTGCGGCCATTTCCGAAATTAATGATAAAAAGCCAGCAGTTATACGAGAATGGTTATCGATATGGATGACAACGTTGTACCTTTCAATTATTGTTAAAGCTATGTGTGATCCCCTGCATAATTGAAAGCTGAGTTTTCCGTGAACAAGCTACTAGAGTTAATTTGTTACGCATTACATCTTAAATATTAAAAGTCAGTGGTTAATATTAACGGCCTTATCGAGACTTTGAAATTAAGGCATTGCGTTTAACATTCATTATGAATGATATAATAATATGATGCTTCTGACAAATGAGGAAAAATTACCTTTCGTCTTGAAAGCAATTATCCAATACAGGCTATTTTGCTATAAGGGATGTTCATGAAAGCGTTTTACATTTTTCCACGCTCTTATGAACATATATTTAACCATTTTTTTAACAGTTACACTATTAAAACATGTACGACAATGTCTGTACCCATTTATATATGTATGTTCAGTGCTTTTCTCAGCTGATTCGCGTTCCGAAAATCGCAGTTGTCGTCTAATTAAAGCACTAATTCAACGGAAGCTATTAAAATTTCAAAAGAATTGCGGCGTTTTAATTATTTACAAAATGATCTTTAAAATTGGGCTAAAGCGGACACATTGAAAAAATGTTCCTATTTTACGATTCATTTTAATTGTGTAGAAGAGTTTAATTGTTGTAAATTCATGGTTGTAAAACATCGAAATAAAATTCAGCAATTCAGACATACAGGTGAAGCTGGAAAAGGCCCGTTGCCAGATTAGGGGGAAATTATTTTGCATTGTAATGAAATTCATCATCACTAATTCAGGTACAATTATTTTATACTTAATTTATCATTAGAAAAACTGTACTCATTCTACTAGATGCATGAGACCTTCTCAAGTTATTGCACATGTTTCAAATAAAATTATAAAATATGTCGCCTAACAATTCTATTAGCCAGCTTTAAGTGTTCTTGCTGCCTATCAGATGTGACTTTTCGCGGGTGAGTAACAGGTTTGTACCTGGTACTTTACTAGGGGGCTCCGCCCCCACTCGCCAACCCCTGTAACTCACTTTGAGAGTAGAGGGGCTTCGCCCAATTCGCCCCATACTCGCTACTACTCGTACCGCCTGTTACGCATGCGTAATACACCAGTTAGAGGTACACGTCTTGTTCGCAGGCACTGACCCCCGAACTAGCCCCTGGAACTCGCCTCGCGAGCTCTTTCAGTCCAGCCGGTGCACACGACCACCCTCGTATTCCCAATCAGCTCAACCAATTTAATCCTTCACCATACTGAAGAAACATTTTCATTTCAGAAGCGCATGATAAAAAATAGAATAACTCATGAATTAAATCGAAATTTAAATAAAGGACCCAGCGTCTTGCAAAGATTAAACTATGTAGGTACATGCCTGGAAAAACTCGTGGTCCTAATATTGCTAGGCTATCCAGATCGCAAACTTCCACCTCAAATACTTTTCCTTTAATTTTGATATTAAATATCTCTTAAACTAAATTTTAAATCAAAATATAATTTATTTCAGCTTGTTCCTCTAACATGCCTCTTCAGCTTGTTCCTCTTCTGAAAATGTACCAAATTTCATATTTTTGTATGAAATTTGGTACATTGATATTTTTGTATGAAATTGGTACTAGGGAGCTTAGCCTCCCTGTTCGCTACGTTTTGCCAGCCTCCGTAACTCGTTTCGCGAGTCGGGAGGCTTCTCCTCCTACACGCTACGCTCGCATAGCTCACTTCGCAAGCTATTTAAAGCCAAACTAAAGCTTAAATCGATAAACGGTTTATTTCATCGTATTACCCTATTATGTCTCTATAAATGTACCAAATTTCATAGTTTTGTATGCTATAGTTTTTGCGGTACGAGACAGAGAATATCGATGGACGTGGCGATATGAAAGAACATTTTTCACTTCAGAAGTGCATAAAAAGTAAAATGTCTCGTAAACTACACCGATATTAAAAATCTGATGTGGGCAGCACATGACTTTCCCTGCAAACTTATATCCACGTTCTATTTATTTCAATTAAATGTAATTCACTTTTAATTCAAATTTCGTTCTCATTCGGTAACCGGGCTTATTTTCAAAGGTGGCGTAGGGAAAGTACGAAAAACTAAAATATCTCGAGAACGGCTAGTCCTAGTGTAATGGGGTTGGTCTTATTCTTTTCGTCGTTAAACATTACGTATTAAACGGGCATTTAATGGATATATCTAAGTATACCAAGTTCTTTAGTTTAGATTTTGAAGATTTTTGCGGGCCGTTTTGCAAAAAAAGGCAGGTTATTTTTTTCCGAATCGTACCAAAATCTAATCAGCACCAGAGTGACCTATACGTGACTCATCTATCAATTTTGTGAAATTCGGTTCATTAGTTTTTCAGCTAGAGTGGATACAAGCTTTTGCGGGCCATTTCGCAAAAAAAGGCGGGTTCTTTTATTCCGAATCGTACCCAAAACTAATCAGCACTAGCCCCGCCCACAAGTGACTTACCTACCAAATTTTGTGAAATTCGGTCGATTAGTTTTTTAGTTACAGTGGATACAAAATCTGCACAGACAGACAGACAGACACACAGACAGACAGACAGACAGACAGACACACAGACACACGCACAGACGTCACGCTAAAAATGGTTTTTTCGTATTCTAGGGGTCTCGAAACGTGTAGATCCGTCGAAAACTCGAGTTGTGATTTTCGGCATGATTCCAATCCTTTCCCTATACATTACCATGTATTGCAGGGAAAGTAAAAATCTGATGTGGGCAGCACATGACTTTCCCTGCAGACTTATATCCACGTTCTCTTTATTTTAATTACATTTATTTCACTTTTATTCAATTTTCGTTCTCATTCGGTAACCGGGCTTATTTTCAAAGGTGGCGTAGGGAAAGTACGAAAAACTAAAATATCTCGAGAACGGCTAGTCCTAGTGTAATGGGGTTGGTCTTATTCTTTTCGTCGTTAAACATTACGTATTAAACGGGCATTTTATGGATATATCTGAGTATACCTAGTTCTTTAGTTTAGATTTTGAAGATTTTTGCGGGCCGTTTTGCAAAAAAAGGCAGGTTATTTTTTTCCGAATCGTACCAAAATCTAATCAGCACCAGAGTGACCTATACGTGACTCATCTACCGAATTTTGTGAAATTCGGTTCATTAGTTTTTCAGCTAGAGTGGATACAAGCTTTTGCGGGCCATTTCGCAAAAAAAGGCGGGTTCTTTTATTCCGAATCGTACCCAAAACTAATCAGCACTAGCCCCGCCCACAAGTGACTTACCTACCAAATTTTGTGAAATTCGGTCGATTAGTTTTTTAGTTACAGTGGATACAAAATCTGCACAGACAGACAGACAGACACACAGACACACAGACAGACAGACAGACAGACAGACAGACACACAGACACACGCACAGACGTCACGCTAAAAATGGTTTTTTCGTATTCTAGGGGTCTCGAAACGTGTAGATCCGTCGAAAACTCGAGTTGTGATTTTCGGCATGATTCCAATCCTTTCCCTATACATTACCATGTATTGCAGGGAAAGTAAAAAAGGGCTTCGTCCTGCGAAAATTCAACTATGTAAGTACCTGCTTGCAAAAATGAATGGTCTTGCTATTGTTAGTCTATGCAGTCCTAACGCGAACTTGCAGCACAAATATTTTGCATTTGACTTTGACATTAAATATTTCTTAAACTGCAATTTATATCGAAAACAGTTTATTTCAGCGTGTTTCTCAAATCTTTCTCTATAAGTGTACCACATTTTTACGATACGAAGTAGAGGAACGAGAAATTTGTCAAACAGCGGCTTCAGCTACTTTTTTTATATAGAGAGCGTATTCTGTAAATAAATCACAATTACTCTAATTTACTTTAATTTAATTGTTTTATGGGCACTGTATTTTAACTGTACCGTGAATTACTTCAATTTAATTGTACTGTGAATGTCACAACAATTTAACTGCAATTACTCCTATCTATATTTAATTTAACTATAAATACTGTGTTACTTCCACTTGCAACTTAGTACACGTATACACCAGTACTCGCCAAAGACATGTGAATTGCGAATACTTCTGAACATTGTTAAGAATATTTTTATAAATACGTATATTATGCATGTCTAAATATTTGTGGGAATGGACATTTTATCTCATAACTGCTACATTAGTTACTATTCAATGTTAGAAAGTGTCAAAAATGTTATAATGTTAACATATATAACAGGGTATCACATTTTTCTTTGAAATAGTACACTCAAAGCAAAATATGGGTAAAAACACACAAAAAACTGGGTTTACTGTCACTAGAATATCACATTTAAACAGGTAAATTTCCAATTACACACTTAAAAAAATAACTATTTGAATACGTTATTTTATTTATTTATATGAGAATTACACGGAATGATGGGTATATTTTATTTTACACTGAATTTTAAACAGGTAAAGAGGCAACATATTCATTTTAAGCACTTGTTTACCTGCTTAAATGGGTCCTTCTTACAGGAGCCTTTTAAGCAGGTAAGCAAGTGTGTATCAGGTAAACAAGTGTGCAAAAAGACCTGTAAAACTGTATTTTCGGAGTAAATTAAAATATACCAATTATTCCGTGCATTTCTTACGGAGTAAAATAACACATTCATATCGATATAGTTACCTTTTTAAGTGTGTAACTTTAAATTTACTTGTTCTGTGGCAGTATATCTGTCATTCTAGTAGTGGTAAACATTGTTTTTGTGTGTTTTTTCCCATATTTTTTTAGTGTGTACTTACAATGATCACAAATAATCCAAATACATCCATTGGTGTCATCAAGCTGTTGCCATCTTAATAAAGAAACTTCAAAAAAATTTTACGAAATACCTTTTAAAAAGTCAATGATGAAAAATGGTATTTTGAATTTCGCTACTGATCCAAAAGGTAAAAAATAGAATTAATTAGGTTAAAATAGAATTCATTCACACAAATCAGCCAAATAATTTCTTTAACCTGTTGCTGTATGAGAAAATAATTTAAATATTTTTTAAAACATATTTTAAAGAATAATTGGGAAGATAATCAAATAAAAATATAATTTTTTGTATTTTTCTTTATGATTATGATATGATAGAAGTTGACCTAAACGATATGAAGCATGAATGTATGAGAGAGTGGAGTAGAAACTCACACTCTAAATATTTCCCTTTTATATATAGATGAAGCTTTAGATTCCAAGTTACCACTTATCATCAAATGAAAAACTCATTCCTGTGCTAGTCTAGAAAGTAAATGATTCTCAAATGTGATTTACTCTCTTTTGCTTTGTTTCTGTAATGAATTTCAAAATGTGATTAGCTAGACTTAAATGAAGGTAAGCGGAAATTGAATCAACCCCATGACCCTTCTCAGACCTCCCCTTATCCCGCACACGGTGATCTGTCAAGCAACTAAGAGTGGGGCTTGTGCCTGTCTTAGCCTCTGCCTGTATCTATATCCGATTTAGAGTTGAAAAATGAAGACTGACATTTACTGAAAGATACTGTCCCTAAAATTTACCAAAGAAGGCAGCTACGCTGACATCTTTTTACTTGAGCTACAATGCATAATTTATGTAAAGGAAAATATTACGGTTCAAAAATCCGACTCTCGGATTTTAATGGATTCATACAGTACAAGTAAAGGATAGTATTACTGGACAAAAATCCGACTATTAGATTTTATATAGCTTCACATAGCACCTGTAAAGGAAAGTATTTCGGGTCAAAAATCCGACTCGCGGATTTTAACAGATTTATGTAGTACAAGTAAAGGAAAGTATTACGGGACAAAAGTTCAACAATTGGATTAAAATGGATTCATATAGTACATGTAAAGGAAAGTATTTCGGGTCGAAAATTCGACTCGCGGATTTTAATGAATTTACACGTCTTGAATACGAACCCCATTTAATACAAAATAATCATTTTTACATTTTCATACTATTGTATACTATTTATATAAATTTTTGTATTCGAAATTACGATAGATAAGTACATTGAAATGTATGGATAAATATGTTTTTGTTTATATGAGTTTGTCTGTATATACATGCGTTTATGTTTGTATGTGTGTATGTATGTTTATGTACAGTCGTAAGAAACGAAACACCCGGCCGGAATTGCAAATTTTTTATATCGTAGAACAAAACATAATCCCTATTAATCCCTAAGGGATTAATGTCTAAGTCCAAATGTCTAATCCCAAAGGGATTAATGTCTTCTACAAATATAAATATTTAAAATTTGCGTAAAGGGCCATCTTCATTGGCACTAACTCAGAAAAATATTCTTGGGCAACTCCTATTGATCATCACATATTCGGGTTCACAATAAACTTTTATACAGATTGAAAAAAATTATAAAAGGTCCAAAATTGATCTAGAAAATCCTTAAAAAGCGTACGTCTAAAAATGGAATGAAATGCAGTAGAAATAGCGAATTCTGATCTTATAGTCTGGTTACGCAAGTATGTAATGTTCTGTCGCTGTCAACTACGTTTTGTTTCAGTGTTACACATAGGCAGTCGTTGTTTTTTTATCTATGAGTTAGGTGCGGTGTTCGATGTTATTAATCATAGATGTTTTCAAAAAAAAATCTGAGGTTTTTTTCAATAACTTTGGGAATGATCCCCAATAAGCATAATAATAATCGAATTTTGAATAAAATTTGATAGCACACTCAATATTGCACGGATTAAACTGAAATTTTGTATACCGATGTTTCTGATGCAGCTGCATCGAATAGTGTCAAAATTTGCAGCTGTTTATATTCATAATTTTTATGAATAGAAACAGCATAAAAATATAATTTAATGATTAATAATAAATATTTCAATTATGTTTGAATATTAAAATTCGTATGGATTTTGTTTGTTGTTTTTAGTAGAAAATAATGCAAAAATAATTTTCTTAGAAAATTGATTTATCGCGGATACATATCCCCAAAACTGGAAAGACCCATTTAACATTAGGATCGACAAATTTTAAATACTTGCAAATAAATGAAAAAATCCTTTAAGAATGGTAATTTCCTAAAAATCCGCTTGAAATTTTATATAATCTTAATATGTAATAATCAGTGGTGGATTGCCCTTGAAGATTTTGGAGTTAGTACCAAAATAGTTATGAAGACGGTCCTTTAAGCAAATTTTAAATATTGATATTTGTAAAAGACATTAATGCCTATCGAATGAAGTTTTTACGGCTGTACATATGTGTTTGCGTGTGTGTATGTTTGTGTGTGTGCGTGTGTATGTTTGTGTATATGTATGTTTGTGTGTATGTAATTTTAATGTATATATGTGTGTGTATGTTTGTATTTATGTAACTTTTATGTATATATGTGTATATGTATATTTGTGTACACGTGTGTATGTTTGTATTTATGTAACTTTTATGTATATATGTGTATATGTATATTTGTGTACACGTGTGTATGTGTGTGTGACATGGTAATTCAAAAACGAGTGCTCGCAGCCTTTTGAACTTTTAAATGAGTATACATTATATCAAAAGATATTTTCAGATAGAAATTTCAGTAATTTCTACGATTGGATATCAAATTATTTTATACTTAAAATTTTCATAGCATTATTTCATATGGAATATTGAGACAATCTCCGGAATAAAGACGGTTATAGCTTTGATTTCTTATATTCGGATTAAAAATGACTAGATTTTGCAGTACTGAGCCAGATAGGAAGATTATTATACATAATCGCAGAACATGTCTGTAAAGGGTGTATTAAAAGCTAAGATCACGCTCTCACTGCATATAATTGTATATACAGTTCTCACGCCTGCTATACGCTCTTCCGCAGGGAAAAGCCGATGCCTGAAATAGCAGTAAAAACTGGCAATGCAGGTATTGGCAGTATATTGTAGCAAGTTTTTTCGCTGCATTGCAAGTATTAATTGTTTTATGCTGAAAAGCACATAACAAGCATGAAACTAGCCCATAGATGCTATTGTATGCAGTGGGGATGCGATGTCATTGCTAGAAATTTAAATTTTTTACTTAATTGAATGTCGCATCAAGCTCCTTTATTTATTTAAGATAAACTTTATTAAATATCTGCCATATCATTTATTATTTATCTGCCAGAGCCACGGTAGCTCAGTCGGTAGAGTACAGGCACTGAGATTCTGTGGTCAGAAGTGCCTCCCTGGTTGTGGATTCATACTGACCCATGAGCGATGCTATTGATCCTGGAGCGCATATTAATAATTAGGTAGATAAAAAATCTGATAAATAAAAAGATATTGACGAAGAGAAAAATGTGAATTCAGCCAAGCAGTCTCGGTTTCACATTTGAGGATGGAGATTGTAAAGTCCCCTATGTGTCGAACCTAGTTATCGCCATCATAGAGAGCTGGCCTCCAGATTAAGAGGATGTTAGCTTACGTACCTCCATTAACATGGCAAGTTCTTTTATAAATGGAATATTCTATATAATGATTTTGTGGTAAAATATAAACTGCGGTAAATACGGTGCCAAAATTCATGAAAAACGATGCCAAAATTCATTAACATACAATTAAACTTTCAGTAAAATAAGCATATAATGTAGATTTATTTTCAATATGATGTTTTAAAACCTAAACATTCAAATTTGTTTAAGTGCATATAACGAAAATAATACCTAAAGAGGTAAAAATGTAAAATGAAGGATTTTAAAACCGTATGCACTAATTAAATATTATATAAAAATGACAAAATATTTTGGTGTATTTAAATATTTTATTTTAAATAACTAATTGCAAAAAGCGCCGAGGTTTAGAATTTAATGCCACGATGTGAAACTTTAAGCATTCAACAACTAAAAATATATGATCTTCATAAAATGTAGTATTAAATATATTTTAAGGATGATATTTCATTAAAATTGTATCATGTTCTTTTATTTAATAAAATAGCTTTTCTACCAAAAAACAAGAAATACAAGAAATAAAAAAAAGGAAAGGAAATACTGGTTTATTAAAACAATATCAAACGTTTCCAGTTTATTAATATTCTAAATTTACTTTATTTAAATATACCTCAATAGCCATTCCAAAATAGTTTGTAGTTTAAAAAAAAGTGTTGATTTCTTGTTATTTTCAGTTTTAAATAAACGATAAATATTTCAATAAACCAGAAAAATTATTATTCCGGACGATGCTTTGAAAGGTTAAAAAACTGTAATAGGCTTCCAGAAAGAGCACATCTTGACGCTTTATATTATTTCTTCATTTTGCTTTCTTTCTACTTTAGAAATATAACATCTTGAAGAAAATCAAAAGGGGAAAATTCATTTTAATTGTATTATAAGCGGCTATTTTTAAATTCCTGTTTGTTATATAGTAAATTGCATAAATTCCAGAATAATGAGCCAATTCTTTTATATTGTATTTTGAAAGTATTATTTTATGCGCTGTTAAAAGTTTTGTAGAATAAATATCTAATACGTTTCTTAGCTACACAATGGTTCAAATTAAGGATGTTGGTTTAGAATTGCTTCATTTTAAAAGTATGAAATCATTTTGCTAGTTTTCAATACAAGGATCTTGTGCGAAAAAAATATATTAAATACTAACAAAACTTCAATAATAAATTATTTATTTCGGAGGTTTCTTTCTCAGTATAATTGTCTCGATCGATAGACCACTGTTTCTGGAGGTAGGAGGAACAGTGTACAATACTAGTGTTCGAATCAGTGCACTGACCCTAGATATTGGTCCTTCGTCCTATAAGGATCAGTAATTTTAAGGGAATCAAAGATTCAGAACCAGGGGTAAGAGATTTCCGTCCTTCTATGCACAAGATTAGTATTGGGCGTATCGATAAAGATGTGCCGATGAATCGTACATGAACTTATGATGCATTAATATTTCGTATTGATACATTTATTTAAGATACTTACTGGTGTTTTGATAAAACAACTTTTGATACTTCCAACAATCTATATAATGATTGTCAATGTGGTTTTGTTTTTTTAGACTCGTCTGGAACTCCCACTCGTTGGCAGAGAACGCTGAATCTTTGCATACTTATAGTATCGTCCATGGGTCAGAACTTGACGGAGTATAATTTTAGATTCCCCACACAGTGTAGAGAAAATAGTGGGTCCCAAAGTTATTTTCAGACCCTTCAGAAGGACTGGATTTTTGCGCACGTATAGTGTCGTTTATGGGACAGACACTAACCTAGCCGGATTTTCGATTTTAACCCGGAGGTGGAAGAGACGAAGAGGTTTAAAAGTCTGTAAAGGTGGCGAAGTGAACACGGAGGCATCTTTTGATAAAAACAACAAGTTTATTCTTAAAACTGTAGAAATCATAAAATAAAAACCAATTAACCTAATTTATAAATTATAAATCAGAATGTACATGGTCAACCCTATAGCTAACCTTTATACCGTTGGCTGCAGCTACACACGCCACGTTCCAACTCGTGCTTCGCACTTCACATCTTTAGAATCTGGCTGCCAGCTCCACCTGTCGTTCGCAATCTGCGCGGCTGCTATTTAAATTTAGACTGTTCTTTTCCCGGGTAAGACACTGTTTGAAAAATAAGAAATCGAGAACAGAAAGTGACATAGAAAGCTGAAATGCTGCATGCTTATAGTAAGAACCTAAATGAGCCAATTCTTCATCAAGATGGTTATTTTACGCTAAGTGCCAAGCATTGTTACACAAAATAACACTTATTTTTTACCAACCACTAACTTATTTTTTAAGAGTGATAGTTTTCTGTTTTTTGACAGGTTTAAATACTAGACTTTTTTATAAACAGTATAAATAATTTTGTTTAATTCGGGATCAGTGATCTTGTTTTCAATTTTAGAAAAATGATGAGTGATAATTTTGCTGTAATAATAAGTGCAGTTTAACAAATTATCTTTTCTGATAAAAATGATGAGTGATTATGTATATGATCATGTATATAAAAAAACAAGTTCGACAAATTACCTTCTCTGCTAAAAAGCGTTCTTAACATGCTAAAAGTTCCGAACATGCTAAAAGTTATTTAGAACGAAGGACATAACTGCATTTCAAATTAACACGTTCAAAATAGCTCGATCAAATACAGATCTTTTACTTTGAGTGATTGTAAGAGATTATGCGATTAAGAGTTATGTGTTAGTATTAATTATGCATTTTATGGATTATTATAGTTCCACATTAATGGAAATTCAATATATTTAGATCACCCCCAACCACATTAGATCTGCAAAAAAAAATGTATTGTTCTGTGTATCATTTAGTTTTTTCAGTGTAAGAATCATTACATTATGCTCAAGAATTGCGTTACAACTATCATTTACATCCTACCATTTTCATATAATTCTGGCAAAAATATTATAAATTAGTTTCTAATGTTGACTTTGTATGCATATTCTAACTTTAAAATTTTAAACGCAAGATTTTGGAAATTCTATCTAAGCCAGGATATTGATGATGTCGATACAATACAGTATTGATACAATGAGGAGACTTACCGATAAGCTGTACCTATACTGCATAAGTCTGTCTATCACTACGCAAGACGTTATATATTGTATATTTAAGTGACACAGTAATTGGCACAGTATTAATTACCTATGTACATAGTAATTGTATAACGGCTACTCAATTTATTTATATATAACAAATAAATCAGCACTTTATGCAGGGAAATTAGTTGAAAAAGGGTATCAAACTCAAACTTATATTCTGAAACAAGGACTTAAACCGCTTCAGTATAAATTTTATGAAAGATAAATTCAAACTTTCGCTAATCTTTCATGAGCTAAGTAAAAGTTTGTTTTGCAAATATATGTTAGCTTACCCGCATACTAGGAATTTTGAAGAACCTTTATAAATTTATCATTATTCAAGCGAAAAAAACATCTGAATTTTAAAAATTGTGTTGAAATTCTAAAAGAGGTGGAACCTTTATAATTAAAAATATTAGCGATGTTATATCAAGAAAATTCACAAAGCAAATAACTCACGAAATATATGTTAAACGGAATATATAATGCAAGTACAAATATTTAAAAGTATCTAAACATTTTTATTAACCTGAGCAAGATTTTTCAAAATATTAAACATGTCGTTCGTTTTCAGAATATACAGAAAACTGCATCTAAGTTTCAAGGTTCTGTGTACAGGGGTTGTTAAGATATTAATAAAACAACAAATTAAAAATATTAAAATAGCATTCTGCAGAGGAGTTTTTCTGCAACTTAATTTAAACAAGAAAGATCAATCATGCATAAAGCATTGCTATATCCAATAATAATAATCAGTTGCCTTTTTACAGAAAGCATTCAGTTTTGAGTTTTTGAAACCACAAGTCACCTTTAGACTTATTTATAAACAAGAAAGATCAGTCACATGCTTAAAGCATTGATTATGAAACACTTTCCAACTTCAATGCAATTTTATTTAAACAAGTCTAAAATGCAATACATTCCTCGGTAATATTTTGAAACTTATCACAATACTGCATTAATTTGTTATATTTGAAAACTTAAACCTTCATCGAAAAAAATGAACTTCATTCAAATGACGGCATCGAAATATAAATTGCCTGGTTTAAACATCTCTAAAATGTTATACATTCCTCGGTAATATTTTTAAAATTATCATAATACTACAATAATTTATTATATTTGAAAACTTCATCAAAAACAACAGAAATTCATTCAAATGACGTCATAGAAAAAATAACACGCCTGACTCTCCCCATAAAAGCAGCATTTCATTCATTAACATTTTTCCATTCATTTCATTCATCACAATACTATAATAATTTATTTTATTTAAAAGCTTGAGACCATGGAGGTATAAGTAATTAAACTCTATGCATAAAACGTCAACGAAAAAATCGTCCTTCTCTCTGTAAAATCAATGAATATTTCATTCATATCAGCTGTATTGCAGACTCTATGAGCTAAATAATTTTGAGTTAAAGAAATGCAGCAATTCTTATACAACTCATTCTACATGTTCTACTGTTTACCTTTTCCATAAGTGAAAAGTAGGCTTCGTTGTAGAAATAATTAAAGTTAGATGATCATATAAACTGAACTATATTGTAATTGCGTTATTTCAATATGTAGATGTACAGAATTGAAACAAAAGTAAAGCGGTTTTAGGACGGACCCAACACTAAATATGAATTAAAAAGAACTTTAAAAATCACGATTTTGAGACAAGATGGATGCCATATTTTATTTTGAAGCGGGTCACGTGATCTTTTCATATAATGGTCACGTGATAGCTTCGTATAAAAGATTTAATTATCATTTTAATTTTTATTTAAAAAACTACTGAATATATTTTGCTGAAATTTTTTTATATATTTTATGGGATAATTTGAATATTTCCTAAAACTTTTGAAGAAATTTGTGAATTTTAAATCCGCTTAAAAAATATTTGAAAAATTAGGTTTCATAGGGGTCAATCTATTTCATTTTTTTAACCCGGGTTCAATCCAAAACTAATTGGGTGATATTATTCATTTATATTCCCATAGGTCCCACAGACCGTCAGAACAACATACTAAAATTTCATTTTGATAAAGTCATTTTTACGGTAGTTATTGTGCTAACGGACAGACAGACAGACAGATAAAATGAACAAAGTCAGAAACACTTTTCAACTTTGTTGTAAAGTGTTAAAAAAGTAAATGCTGTTGATTAGCAATTATAATAAATAATTTTTATCTTGTAAAATTAAATTTAGGTTGGATTAAATTAAGTTATGAGTTTGACGGTTTTTTTAATATGAATAATAAATGAAGTATTTATAGTATTTGTTATTTATTAGTTGTTTCAAATAGATAAAATAAGATTAAGGGAATTATTGATAATTTTAATTACATATCAAATCATCTCTGTTCCTCTAAGCCATTTGTTCCCGTATTATAGATAAATATATTCAAACTTACATATTATAGATTCTATATTAGCTCTGAAATATATTGTACAGCTCACGATCTATGTCAGGTAGTACCTTACAAACGTGTTTATTTCAATTTTAATGCCCCATCTTATAAAAGTAATTTCATTTCATTGACATTCACTTAACTTCGATAGATAAGGTCAAAGCAATAAATTTATGTAAAACTGAAAGAAAAATTGAGGGTCAACACCTTTAAATCGTCATACCAAAATTATACACTGGATCAACGGACAAAATATCATTTGGATCGCTAACAATACTTTTATCGTGTTAAAAAATATGAATGTCAACGAAAATGTATTTCATTTCTTCACAAATAGAATTTGCGACTGACAGCTCTCTTATTATAGTTCAGTGTCACGCAATGTCAAGCTGAAAACAAAGTGAAACGTCAAAGTCTAATAACAGATCTCGCTTCAATCGTATAGCCGTCGCTAGCAGAAAGGCAATTGGTGACAATTGTGTTTCACGCTAAGGGCTGAATTCCATTACACCATTGATTATCAAGTAGTTATCCCTGAAATTAATGTGATATTGAAAATTACCGTGAAACACGACATCAGTTTCGGGAAACCCCTTTAAATATATGGAAAAGTATACGTTTGTTGCTTTGTTCGGATGTAAATTAAGAGGATTTTTTTTGTTTCTCCTTTTTCTGCAATATATAGTATGTGTAAAGAAGAAGTCTACTATCCAACTCTATATTTTGATGAACTTACATATTTGAGGCATCTTCAAACGCGAATCCATCATTTTTCAATGATGCCTCTGTGTATATGTCAGCCTGTCTGTCTGTGAGTCTATATAGACAATATGTCTTGAACAAATTCAGATAATTGAGTGAAATTTGGCGTTACTATTTTAATCGGTAAAGATGAGATTGATTTACAGCATAGTTAAACAAGGGATGGTTCTAAATTTTTGATACATTTTTTTTAAACACAAAATAAATTATAAAATATAAATATATTAGAAAATATATTACAAATGCCGTCAGTTTATATGTACTGGTCTTCATTCGAATAACATAAATTATAGAACGTTAATTTGTCGATATATTGCTTATGTTTGGTTAAAATGAAAAAAAAAATCATAAGAGTAAATATATTTACTACAATCAAATGTGTAAACACTTTGTAAGTACTTGTAACCAGAAATAAATGGACAAATTTGTTCAAGAGTTGTTACTAGCCATTCACGAGATATCGGGATTTTTTTTTTCCACTTAGAACTATATAACATTTTAGAAAATGTAATCTAAAATTATAAAATTAATCTAAATCATAAAATTAGTCAGTTTTAATCAAAAGATTATAAAATAGGATAAGGTACTCACTGTTAAAAACACTGTTGTCAAATGTGTCTATCAAATTGCTCCTAAACAAAGCATCTGAAAACATAGATACACTTTTATGAGACAGCTTCATCTATTTCATCACTCATTGCACGCCACTGATTGTCTAGGGCGCAGTAGCTTAGTGGTTAGCGCGCAGGAATTGCACTCGGTAGGCCCGGGTTCGATTCCCTCCGCTGCCAAAACAGCCGCCGTGTTCACGTTGAGTACGATCAAGTTAAACATGTGGGTCCGTAAGTCCTTTCGAGAAGTTGGTTGTAGGGGAAGGAGGGTACGGTTCCTGTGGATGCCTCCCCCACTGGGTTCCGGTCTAAATTGAGTGGCTTTTCCCGGCCGTCCAAACAGTTACCTTACATCTTTCTGGTAGGTCGGGCTGCCTGGGTCCCAACAACAACAATCACTGATTGTCTCGACGAACATTGCATCGGCATATTGCACATTTCAAATCTAAAATCATTATATTAAAATGAGTGAATGTTTTGTAAGTAACTTTTTATTATTTTTGAATATAAATAATTGAACACAAGCAATTGAATACAAGTTATTGGGCACAAGTGGTCACAAGCCGTTCGTGTATTATCAGAATTGTTTTTAGGGTGTGTGATATGTCTGTAATCATTCAGATTCTATGAAATGCCATATGCCTATTTTAATCAGTAATAACAAAAATTCTGTTGATTATCGGCGAGAAATGGAGCTAGTTATGAATCTAATTTATATATTTCTCTACACCACCGAAATTTGCCAATCTGTCATGTGTTGAATACATCAGACTTTAACAAAAATAGACTATGGTGAGGAAACTTTTACTCTATGAAGATAGTTTAACATTAAAATCTGCTTTTATAGCAATTTAACTTGCATACTTGTATTCTTTAACTGGACATTTTCATTCAACAATAACTGAAGTGTGGCTCAACTCAACTTCCTCATACCAGAATTCATTTCTAGTAACATTTTTGTTTCAAATTTTACAAGAATTTTTTTTTGAAATAGATGATTACAATTATAGCGTGTCTAAATGATTACAATTATAGCGTGTTATCCTTAACTTTAAAGGGCTCAAAAAATCTTCGTTTGATACCATGCTTGACAATGTACCCCCCGGGGGATGGTAACTCCCCCCGAGGGGGGCTAACGACGCCACGAACAAAACAAATTGTATAGCGGCTATTTTTTACAATAATGATTGAACCATAAATAAACCCGTTTATGCATGATTATGTCACATTTCGTCCTATGATGCCATGTTAAAAAAATATAAAATTTCGAAATTTTTGCTCGAATTAAAAAAAAATTATAGCTGGTTCTAGACTGTTTGATAACAAATCCAAATATGAAGTTTTGTGAAAATCCGCTAATATTTGTGGCCGCTATTGTGTACACAAGAAATCGACCTCAAACTGACACACAGACAGACAGGTGGACGGACATCACTCCAAAAATAGTCAAAACGTGTTCAAGAGGTCTTAAAACATATGTTAGTACCAAAATCTCGAATTCGAACATTTTCGTGAAAATAATACTTTCTCTATACTATATCTCATATAGTATGAGAAAGCAAAAATCAATTAGAGAAACTGCTGTCGGTGCATTTTGATGGCGGGGATCGAAGTTAAACCAGCAAAATCGCAATGCAAAACAGTGACCAACTTGATAACTCTGATTTTGTTACCTAGGTTATACATGTATCTATAAAGCTGTGTCTGTGAGTTTGTGTGGAGTTTATAAAAAAATTCTTGTAGTCTGACACTTGGAATTTTGAATAAAAATAAAAAAAAGACCTTATATTTAGATTCTAGCAAAATAGGAAACTTTAGTGATATTTTTTATTTTAAACTACATTTGTCCGCCTGGGAATTCAAATAAAATCAAATTTTTTATTGATGAAATTATTGTGGTACATATATTGCAATCGGAAAATATTTGAATCCTGTTGATTTCAAACGCAATTGAATGTTCTGAAGACTCCAAAATTTTCAAATGAAATTTAAAAAAAATCATTAAAATGCTAGAATCTTCAATAATATTGCGAAAATGATCTTTTATTATGTAATATTTTATTAGAAAACGAATTATATGAACTTTAGAACGCTAGGATGAACCGTTTTCGAGACATTACACATTTTTCAAATAAATTTATTAAAAAATGACATAAAATTAAAAAAATGGATTAACTATTGTGAAATATATTCAGTTTTCATGTGTAATATCATCCGATAAATTTGTTAACATCATTCTCATGAATCTAATTCGTTCCATTCACGAAAATGGAACGAACGAAGATACTTTGAATAATAGTTATATATTTTGACGCCTAACAATTCGCCAGTAGTCATTTATATATGAGAAAAGCTTTTATCTCCATTTGTCTATAATGATTGGCGATAAATTTGGGGAATTTGGTGATTCATTTAGCAAAATATTGCAAATTTGGCGATAATTCGCGCCCAAATTGACCAAAATATGGTCGAAATGACAAAAAGAAAATAATAATAATAATAATAATAATAATAATAATAATAATAATAAAATAAATAAAGAAATAAAAATAAAGAAATAAAAAAAGCCAAATTAATGATTTAATTATTAAAATATTTTAATATATGAACTATATTGCTTATAGCATTAGTGATAACTGCCGATTTAAAGTTGCGTGAAATATAAGTCAATTGTGTGTTCCTAAATAGTTTTACATGTTGTCGTCATCTGATAAAATGCCATATGTAGAATTCAAGGTTAAAAAGTGACGTGGAGTTTATACATCATTTTTCACTGTGAAAGAAGTAAATTCATTGCATTACATAGAGAAAATCATGTGCTGTCTACATCAGATTCGTTGTTTTAGTGTACGGATAAACAGGATCCTGATGCACCTAGTCGTTGTTCAATTGTTTGAAAGTTGCATAGAACAAATAATAAAAATCAAATTTACCAAGAATGAATATACTTCTATCAACAAAACTACAGTTCAAGTCTGGCAACCATACGAATTTCTTCTCGGAACTCCAATCCCAACCCTATTCTTGACGAAGTGGCAGTTAATTGGGGTTAACAAATCTTCATGTGAGGCCCCATCACTCCTCTAAGGTGATCTCCGACGAAGATTACACATTCATCTTATCTTATCGGTACAAGCGCCGTAATAAAAGAACCAAACTTAAAACAAAACTTTTGATGTGGGCAGCATATGACTTTTTTAATGGAATCAAATTAATTTCGCTTTGTTTCGTTATTTGTATTCATTAAATTTAGATTTTTTCGCGCATAAAATTATACACAAACAAATTTCACTGAATTTGCAAATATTTAATTACTGGCTGTATACCCGTTCCTAGTTCGGAATATATTATGTTGTTGTTGTTGAGACCCAGACCGTCCGACCTACCAGAAAGGTGTAAGGTAACTGTAGGAATATATTATGTAAAGAAACTTAATTCACAATTTGAAGTGAATTTTTAATATTTTTGATATTCACAAAACTAACATAATAAAGAAGGATGTCTGTGTGTGTGTCTGTGCAGTCTGTAGCGGGAAAACTAAGGTCGACGTCTATCTATGATCTTGATTTCTTTGAAGCCATCCATATCCATAAAAATTTCAGTAATTTAGTTAATGACTTGTCCAGTACTCCATTTTTGTCCGAGGTCTGGCAGAAAGCCCTATAACCCCACTCCTCCTTTCTTCGTTCTATTTCTTTGAGGTTCTTATGCGTCGTTTTAACCTTTTTTCGTCTTTTGGGATCTCAATCATTCTTGTTCTGATTTGACTCGTCTTGTCTTGATATTCCTGTTGTGTTTCTGCGCAAGCCAATCTTGTGTGTTACTTGTCGTTTCGGATTGGCTGGCCGGTTCTTCATGCTGCTTTTTGATTAGCTCTCTCCTAATCCAGGTCTTGGGTATATACCCCCCCCCCCCCCCCCCCTGTTTCTTTCTTCTGAACCCGTTCCTCTTTTGGACTTCGGGTTTGTTGGTTCTCTTGCACTGAAGAAGGGAACCCAGCGTTTCCTCGAAACAGCTGTATGCTGCATTCTTATACTATTTGTGCATTTATACGTTTCTCAAGTTTTTCTTATCTTTTACATAAAGAGTAGTATGGATAATATAAGGTTATTTATTGAAAAGGACATTCAGAAAGCTAAAAAATTTCATGTGCGTCTTGATGATATTGCACATTTTTGACTTTCTATCAGTCCTTTTTAATTCTATTGTTCTCTTATTTATGTTTTCTTTTTACATCTTCCGGTTTAATAGTGGTAATCCCCTGAACATTTTGCATCTTAATGACTTACTTTCTGCTGTCTTTCTTTTCGGACTTTTACAGGTCTTGTATTTTTATGACATCGTAACTAAATGACACATTTCCATTTCTGATGTGTTCTTAGTGTTACTAAATGGCTGCGCCCCCCACTGGTGTTGCATTTTCATGGACCGGTTTGTGAGTTACTTCTTACTCATTTAGAATCTAGCTACTAAGGAGCAAGCACCTTGATTGCTATGTGGTAACGGTTTTCCGCCGGTTTGAGCTTATGGCTTTATTATTTAATATGTGCGTAATTTCGACTTCAAAATTCATCCCTTCCACTTATTTCGATTCTAATTTTCGAGACTCAGACGATCATGCTTCCACTTTAAGAACAGCTCTCTATTTTATTGCTATTTTCATGTTTTTACTCCTCGGGGAGCCAAGCGTTTTCTGGTTTCTCTAGAGTTTGACAGTAGACAGGCGTACAGTACGGCACTGTCTGGGGATTGTTGTAAAAGGTTTTGGAAGCTAACGGACGGCATGTGTCTTGATTGAAATGGTCCAATGACGCTTGGATTTTTTGGTTGGTGTAAGTTCGATTTTGCTGGTTCCGGTAGAGTCTCCTCTGTAACTTCAAAGCCGAGGGGAGTTACAAAAATTCTTGACTCCAATAATAATGCTATGCTATTTTCAATTATGAAGTCACATAAGAACATTTTATTGCGGGAGAGGTCCCCCAAGGCAAATATAATTATATCATTAAAGATCTTTCTACAGGATTAAAAGAGTCTTGAAATTTGATATTTTTAAAGCTGAAGCATGACCGGAGTCGTTATTGCATATTTATCACAGTGGGTGAAGTGTCCTAGAAAAATTGGAAAAAGGCATGCAGAAGAATTATAAGAACATGTGTGGAGTCATCAATTCCTTTCCATCTTTGGCGAGTCGAATGGGTTTTTGCCTAAACTTTTGTGTTTCAAGTGTCTTCATAAGGATGGGGAAATTGTGTCCCATTAGAATCAGGCCTAATTCTATTTCTAAGTACTTTAAATTTTTTAACATTTATTGATGGAACTTAAATTAGAACTGAAATAATGGTAATGTTTTGAAAATTATAATAGAAGAACCTTTAGGTTTCAGTAATAATGCTGCATGTTATTGATTTTTGTTGAGAATATGTTTTGTGTCTCTGGTCTGTTATTAAAAATAATTAGGCCATTTAGTGCTTGTGTGAAAATTAAAAAAAAATATATGCTTGCAAAATTTTCATGAGTAATTATTCTACCTCTACTACATTAATGATTACCGATTTTATTCTTGAATTTAACTATTGTTGTGTTCTGGTCCATGCTTTTGAGCAAATCCCCAAGCATAAGCGTGAACCTGTAATTATCACTATACTTAATCACGTGGCATTTTGATGATTGCAAATAGGTGTAGGATAATATATCTTCATTGACTGCTGCATTTATAATGTACTTTTCATGAATATGATATTTGATCATCCTCATATTATCTTTCTTCAATGATGGCCTACGTTCCATCAATGGCGCACGATCCGATAATAATACATTCTATAATAATCTACCACATCACGGCAGCTATGAGAATTATTTTTCATAAATTTTTTGTTATTCTTTTATTATTTATCATTTTTAACTTTGTTTAATGCTCGTTGGCCTACAACTTTACCATTTGCTATTATGGAATAGCTGTGAAACACAGGTTTCTATCGAACTATACTGGTTTCTATCGAAATTCTATCATTGGGTCCTCCTTTACGAATTGTTATTTTGATAGTTCTTTATAATCTCTTCCTATTGTTGTCTGCAAAATACAGAGGTGGTACATCACCTCTATATTTTAATTAATATTAATATATATATATATATATATATATATATATATATATATATATATATATATATATATATATATACACGGTCACATGCCAAAATTCATGGGATAGCAGTATGCAAATTTACAAGTGGCGCTGGCATCTAGTTAAAAGGGTATAAAGAGTCAGATGGTTGTCAGTGAAATGTTAAAAGACGTGATAATGGCTTCCCGACGGGAATTAACCGAGTTTGAACATGGAATGATAGTTGGAACTCGACCCATGAGGCATAGCATTTCGGAAGTTGTTGAGATTTTAAAGATTTCTCGCTCGACAGTGTCAAGGGTGTATCGAGAGTACCTCATGGAAGGTACTACCTCCCACAATGGACGGCTGCTGATCGATCGAGACCAGCGACGTCTGAGCGGTAGCGTCTGTGCTAACAGACGAACGACACTGTCAGCTGACTACCACATTCAACAAGGGACGCACTAGAAGCGTATATGTGAGGTCTGTGCAGTGAAATTTGGCGTTGATGGGATATGACAGCAGAAGTTCGAATCGAGTGACTTTACTCCCAGCACATCATCGACTTCAATTCATCAACTGGGCTGGCGAACACATGCAATGGACCCCAGATGACTGGAAAAAGTAGCGCGGTACGATGAGTCACGCTTTCAGTTGGTATGAGCTGATGGTCGCGTTCGGGTGTGGCGCAACCCCATGAGGCTATGGATCCAATTTGTCAACAAGGCATTGTGCAAGATGGTGGTGGTTTCACAATGGTGTGGGGAGGGTTTACTTATCATAGATTGGATTCTCTGGTAAAATGGAATCAGTCATTTACAGGAAATCGCTATGTTCAGCTGCTTGGTGGCCATTTGCATTCGTTTATGGACTTCACATACCCAAATAATGATGGGATGTTCCAGGAAGATAATGCTGCATATCACCGGGCCCATATTGCTCACGATTGGTATAAGAAGCATTTTGGAAAAATGGAAAATTCCAGCACATGATATGGCCACCTAGATTGCCAGACATGAACCCCTCGGAGCACATCTGGGATATGATCGACAGAGCCATTCGTGCCCAAATTCCAGCACTACCCCAACCACGCAATTATGGGCTGCTTTCGAGACAGCATGGCTGAACATTTCTCCTGGAGACTGCCACAGACTAGTTGAGTCCATACCACGTCGAGTTGCTGCACTTCGCCGAACTAAAGGTGGCCCAACACGATAATGGAGAGGTATCCCATGACTTTTGGCACTTGAGTGTATATACAGGGTGGCCATAATTAAGGTGGAGGTGTTTAGACCCCGCTAGTGAGAAAACTGTTGGGCCAAATTCAACCAAATTTGCAGTAAAAACTATTCAAACCATGGGGTTTTGATTTTTAGAAGAATAAAAATAGTTCAGATGTTTGCCACCGCGAGCCAAAGTGGCGCTCTAAGATCAATTTTTGGAATAAGATACACATAGGAAGTACGGAAAGTTCCGTCAATACTGAGAGGTATCGAGCAATGCTGCTGAACTTTGTTATTCCGCAACTTCAACAGCGTGGATGTCTTGAATCTACGATATTTATGCAGGATGGAGCACCCCTCATATTGGATTTCGCGTACAGGAAGTCCTACGACAGCATTTTACCAACAACCGAATAAGTCGAGCATTTACTATTAAGTGGTCAGCCTGTTTGCCTGATCTAACCCTTTGTGACTTTTGTTGCGAGGTGATGTAAAGCGGTTGGTATACCAAGGAAACGCGATCAATGTAGAAACTTTGAAGGACCTAATAACATTACACGTCAAGCAAATCAATGAAGATCTGCTGCATTCTGCAGTAGAGAATGCTATTCAGAGAATGCTGTTCAGAGAACGCACTTTTTGGAGCATATGCAAGGAAAACACACTGAATGACACATGCAAATGACGCCAATATAAAAATTAATGTCATTACTGTAATGGCGGAGGATAAGAAGAAACGTGACCTCTTAATTTTGAATTTAGCCACACCAGCACCAGCATCACTACAAAAGCCATGATTAAATAAAATGCCGCAAAAATAACCCACAGGTCCACACACTCCTGTCCGGAGAAGTAGATCTCCGCGATGACCTACAGCCCAGAAGAACCTAAATAACCTAAAAACATTTTAAATCAAAACCTTACCTTTAAGGAACGTCTTCTTCACAAATAATAAAAGGAATTAAAATATACAAATGAATAAACAGAATTTTGAAGTTAAAATGAATTTTCATTTATTCAAGATGTTAATTTCTCAATGTATTTAAATACAACAGCTGAATCTCTCAGCACACCACTGGACACATGCGCAGGTTTCATCAGAGCGCCACTGGCTTTAGAGCCTCCATAATTAAACATAATGTAATAAAAGGTTGCAAACCACGTATCATAAATGTATCAAAATTGGTATGGTCAAATCACTGGGATGAGCACTCTGAGAGTAAAAAAATGATTTTAGATAATTAATTAAATCAGAAATTAAATCTTTAGAATATGTATTAAACTGGAGCTACAGATTACGGTGGATGGTTGTACTCTCCATTTCAATGTCTCTCTCTCAGCAATATCTGTACGTATGGCATATCTTGGGTAAAACATAAAGGTCGCTTACCTAGGTCATCAAGTCGTCGTAAGTAAGGTCGTAGCTCCCAACATCAGCCAATCGCCCACACGGCGATATATCGGTGTTTCACACGGAAAGGTTGGCACACACATTCTGGTGTTCTCCAGAATGGCCCAACCTGGACTCATGGCTTCATTCAATGGAACTTCAACAGGAATCGACTCGAAAACAAACTTAGCTCGAGTCTGAAGATAACTCAGGTAGCGACGTTGCGATTGACATTCCCGGTATGAGTCTCGGGAGCATTCCACAAGCAAACTCGTTGTTATATTCCCGGTATGAGCATCGGGTTCATTCTATATGCAGTCTCGATGTTATTCTATTCCCGGTATGAGCCTCGGGATCGTACCATAGAATGGACGTAAGAACGGCAGCATTCTTCAGCTCACGAATCTCTAGGAATCTGCCTGGAGCTCAGACTCCCGAGATTCGGAGTGAGCGTTGCAATCGTGAACTGCCTACAGATAATCAGTCAGTCGTAAGAGCATAAGAGAGCGAGAAAAGGCGCGCACGGCTTTTATACTTTTTAGCCAACATTTCCACGGACCTGGACGAAAGCTTCCAGTTCGTCACAACTAATAGAAAACAATCATGACATTTCCCGCCGAGAAAAGGTTCTTATGGCCAAACGCCAGCATGTCTCGACAGGATGTCTGGAGAACCACCTACTGTAAACAACCGTTGCAATACTTCATTATCGTCTGCAGCACAAATGTATTGAAACTATGAAATCTTTTACATTGGCACTTCCATTTTCGACTGCCAAAAAGACCTTGAACTCAACAGAAGAAATAACTCTCAAAGTGCTCGTACCTTTTAAATAATATACCAAAAATGATTTTGATTTCGGTTTAAGAATAATAAATATTCCAAGATAGCACTTACATAAAAACGACAAAAAGGGGGGTTTTCAAGGCAGAATTAAAATCTGTAAAAGAGCTGTATATAAAGAAATATAATACATAAATTCATACATTTTACACAAAAGTAATGCGAGTTGAATATCGACATTACATTACGTATGTAAATGTAAGATGCAAATGTAAATATAAAATGTACTAAATACGTATAAAATGTAAATGTGATGTCCTTTTGAAAATAAGTTTTCAGGAAAGAGGGATTTGCATCTTCCTGATTTAGAACCCAATTACAAAAATCTAGGCGACGTTGATAATCTGTTGGCTCCTGTCCTTGCACACCATGAATGTTAAACGGATGCCATGTATTCCGTCTCTATTCTCCACACTGTCGCATGAGGTACGTTCATTTCTGAAGCAGCGGTACGAACACTACTATGTGGATGACTGCAAAAGTAAACCAAAATATCAATTTCTACATCAGTTGAGTGAAGTCTAGGCCTACCTAGTCCACCTATACGATGTACGCTTCCTCTTTCACGCACTCGTTGCACCAATCGGGAAATAAATCTCCCAGAAGGATGCCGAGAATTGGGAAAAGTACGTTGATATTCCCGTGCAGTTTCGTTAGCATTGCGATTGCATTAACTGTACAGCATAAGCATTTCAAAAAGTTCTTCGTTGCTGTATTGCGACATATTGTCGGTACTTGCTAACTACACTCTCAAAATGTAGCAGAAATGTGAAATACTTAAGGGTCGCTCAGACTGCCAGGCTACGCTCGTTGAGCTTGCGTAAGCGAAGCGATTGATCAATGGCAGAGCAAAAACAACTTTCTCATGTGATGATGCGTCTGTTACGATTGTGTGACGCACCGATCAGAGGCAGATATTTGCATATGCATATATTTCTAAGCTGTTTTAATGTTCATTTTGATTGTGCCATTTCCAAGTTTTATTCTGTAATTAATCATGTAAAATTTTAAGGTATTTTTCAGGAAGCATATTTTTGAAAAATTGTAAATAAATCTAAAGATAAGAGGCAGATACTATTTGCCTATGATGCATTTCTGCGTTGCGTAATTTGCACAGTGGCTTTTAGGTAACCCCATAGCCAGATGTCACAGGGGTTGAGGTTTGGTGACCGGGGTGGCCAAGAAATGGGGAAGTGTCGGCTGACAATCCGGTCATCCGTGGAATGTTGCTTAAGTAACTGTTTGGCACATGTACCAATGTGAGGTGGAGCCCCGTCCTGCATAAAAATCGTGATGTCTAAGCCACTGTTTATGATGATAACATAAACAATTTGGCGGAATTGAAAAATGTGATACACCGACATGTCCGTAACATTCCTCCTGATATGCTAAGAGCTACTGTTGAGAACGCAGTAATGCGATTTAACTTGCTTTCAGAAAATAGTGGAAGCTACATTGAACATGATTTGTAACACGTTTTAGAAACGATTAAAAACTTTTAAACCGATGTCATGTCTTATTTCTTTTAACAATATTGCATACAGCACCATTCCCCGCTGACGGTGAGTTTTTGAACTTTTTTTTTGCGGAAAATAAAATTCCATGACCTCCTGTAAACTATTACCAAGTTTGATAACATTCTGTCCAGTAGTCTTTTTATGGCCATTTCAAAGTGGAACTTTAATTATAAAGACTCTGTATATATATAATGTATATTGGAGATGGCTACTTTTCAAGCCCGATAACAAGAAAATGTGATGAAGCTTGAAAATAAAAGGAAGTGAAAAAAAGGAAATTTTATGGCGTATGAAATGTATGAGTCTTCAATTTTTCAGATGAGGTATATACAGGTTGAGGGTATGAGGATAATAATCGAATTTCTGCAGTCGTTCTGTTTATGACCCATTAGTAATCCTCTTGATAAATGACCTATGTCTCAAATTGAATTTCTAGCTAATGTTGAACAGCATTAAATGTTTCATCTCACTTGCTCACTAGTGAATATACCAATCTCAGCTATTATAACAAGCATTATCAATTACATTTAGCTTCCTGGATCTCATTTTAAATTAAAAGGAAATATTCAAACAATAAAACCGGGTGTCAGAATTGCTTATTCATACGTTTTCATAAATGTAATCGAAAACTTAATCCTTGGTGTAGCTATACGCCTCTGAGGTAATTGAATTTTTACCCGTTTGAGATATATGATGCAAGATCCGCCTATTTATCCCGTTCGCAGTTTGGTGGACCGATGTGCTGAACTCATGCCTTTTAATTTGGAATGTGTGTGGTATTTATGAACTGAGGTCGCTTCCAACAATGCTTGTTTGTCTGAGTTAAGCATTTGAAAATAAGTGATGACGCGGATATTTAATCATTAACAATTTAATTTTGTCTTTTCATTTTACATTAACATCGAGAAAAGGCTATGGATCGGGTAAATGAAATGATCAGACTGCTATAGTTTTTAAACGATCTCTGATAAATCCAATACAACGAGTTGGGCAGTATCGAAAATACGTGTATTTGAAATACAGTTTCAAAATATATTTGTATTTTGTATTTTGTATTTTAAACTGAAAAAACTAAAGTAGTTTGGTAATGTATCGAAAATACATTTTTAAAGTATTTTGTATTTTCAAAATATTAAAAATACATTTCTTCAGATGATGTTTAAACAGCAAGTGAACGATTTGCAAAAGAGAAAACACAGCTAATCTGTATTTTGTCTAGTCATTGAATTCGTTCCTAGGAGTTAATCTAAACAATTTTTTCAACCTGCTGATAAAGATGTTAATTATTGGGAAGTTTATGGTTTCTGAAAACTAAAATTTCTGTCACAAACTTTAAGTTCATATAATGGTGTTGTTTGCTGGATGGCTCTTTTATGTCTATGTAGGGAAAGGAAAGGGGCAAGAAAGTGCTTGAAGTTGCATTCTTTAAAAACAGAAGCATAGGCAATCTGAGTTTAATTTTTTTTATTTTAATTTTTAAGTAAAGTAATGAGTAGCAATGCAGATAGTTATTACAAAGACATGAGACAAGATGGAAGATGCTCCTGTTCGTGATGAAAATGCATCAAGAAAATTAATGGATTATGATATGCACTATGTGCAGTATTAGATCGAAAATGTTTTATAGAGATATCTATTGATGATAATAGAAAAATTGAGGGAATGTTAATTATGTAAACCAAAATGTGCAGTTACAAATGAATAAAATTTTAAAAAGCATCTAAAGATATGATTTCAGTTTTATGCAGTAGTACTTTAATTTAACGAACGTTCAATTGCGGTTGCACAATATTCTGTAATAAATTTCATTGGTAAAAAAATATATTGTGATATTATTTTCAGAAAAATGTTTCCTTGAAATATGTATTTCTCGGAATCTGCTATGGATAAACCTCAGATGATGACTGATTCATAGTTATCATCATATACCGGAGGGGTTGGTTGTTCACTAAGAATCTCCATTTGCAGTTATGTTTATCACTAGCTGTTAAAAAAATATTTCATTTGAAATGTCTATATTTCAAAATTGATTATAGATAGAGCTTAGATGATAACTGATATGAATTCGAAATAAAATTCGGAAGGATGTACAGTGGTTCACTAAGAAATTTGAAGTCTAGTTTCTTCTCCACTATCGGTTAAAAAAATTCTTAAAACTCTATTTCTCAAGATTGGCTATAGAAGAAGCTGAGATGATGACCTATATGAATTAATTCAGAATTAAATTCGGGAGAATGTTAAGCGTTCAATGAAGATTTCAACTTCTACTTTTTATTACTTCTTTTTGTTTTGTTTATTCACTTCTTTTTATGTTGTTTTTCAATTCCGATTCACAAAGTTTTCTTGAAACATCTATTTCTAAGGATTGGTTACAGATAGAGCTTAGATGATGACTGATATGGACTCAACGTTCTGATATGGTTAGACAGCTGATATGGATTCAACGTTATAGAGGGTGTGTGGGGTTAACTAAGTATTTCCATTTTCGGTTTTGCAGATGTCAAATCCGTTTTTCTGAAAATTCGCATGGTTGCACGAAATATGTATGCAAAAGAGAATTAAAATGCTTAGTAGTTCCGTCAAAAATGAAGTGAACAAACCATTTGCCATCATATGAAAGTTTCTTCATATATATATATATTTTTTACTATGGGGGGGGGTCTGCCCCCAGCTCTCTCTGCTTGCGCAACCTGCCGATGCTCCCGTGTTAACGGTAGCACACGTGAGGGACGCTGGGATCGCAGATTTGCTTCCTTCAGGCGTCTAGATATGGTTTGTGGGTACACGTGTGCCTGTATCGCGGATCGGATCGCAGTGAGCTCAATATGTGGCTACCGCGAGATCATTCGATCCTCTCTAATCGTGGTATGGCTGGTCCGTCCAGAGCCGGTCTCCCATGTCTGGGTGGTGTCCCGTGACCAGTGCTCCCAACACCGTCGGACGGTATAGTCCGAACGACCCACGTGACGAGCTATCCGGCGCGCTGACCACCCGTGGTTTTCAGCCCACTGATCAGGCCTTTCTCAAAGTCCGTCAGTTGGGCATATCGACGTTTCAGGCATCTACCCACCATTCTTTTCACTCCGTACTTGTGCTTCCGTCGGCCGAAGCTTCTCGCATTGATGGGGCGTCGACTACACGCCGGTTTATAAAGTCGCTGGCTCATGCTTGCAGCATCACTCACGGGTGTACGCCATGCGCAATCACACCAGACTGAGATCATTACCAGCCCTCCCTCTAGCTACTTACATCATTTCGCGGTTGTACCATGTTTTCTTCTTGGTGCGCAACTTTCATTGTCCGTGAGTGCATATATATTTGTTTGTTTGAGTGCATATTTGTATATGTATTTGCGTATGAAGTTTGGTTAAGATAACTTATGAACATATGTACGTACCGGCATGATATTTCATATGTTGATACATTATGTTGTTGTTGAGACCTAGACCGTCCGACCTACCAGAAAGGTGTAAGGTAACTGTTTGGACGGCCGGGAAGTGCCACCCAATTTAGACCGGAACCCAGTGGGGGAGTGGATACATTATGTAAAATAATTGAAGGAGTTGGTATTTGTTTCGTATAAATTCCAAGATTAAAACACAAAATATAGTTTTAATTTTTTTAGCATTATTTATTTTGGTAATCAATGGTGTGACAGTTGAGTGAAAATGATTGTTTGAACTGTGGTTGAAATAATGGTATTACTGGTAATTGGTTAACTACTGGTAATTGGTAATTAAAGGCATACGTTAATAAATGCATTTCGCATACTTTACGGCTCATTATGAAACAAGAAGTATGCGGAACGTTGCTGTTCTAACGACTTTCCTCCCATTTGGACGTCAATGTATGTATACAATTGTTTTAAATTCGTAGTTTAGACATAGCGCATTGCCGTCAAGGTCACTATTGAATAACTCATAACAAGTTATTTTAATATGTTTTATGTGGTGTGAATCGGCAAGAGAAAAAAAAATAAAGGATAAGAAAAGTATGTTTTAAGACCTCATGAACAAAGGTCAAATATTTTCCGCAAGATGTATGTATATTGTGTGCATATATGTATGTGTGTCTGTGTGTATGTGCGTATGTATGTGCTTGTCTGTGTGTGTGCGTATATGTGCGTATATGTGTATTTCTGTGTGCGCGTACTATATGTATATGTACTTGTGCGTATGCGTATATGTGTTTGTTTCTTCTTATGTGTATTATGAATATGCATTTGCCTGTGAAATGTGGGTGAGATAACTTACAAGCGCATGAATTTTCATGTGCGGATACATTATGTAAAATAACTGATGAGAATCCCTTAAATTTTTCATAGTTAAAGATACAATACTGTTTTTCATTACATGGAATAGATCAGTATTAGTGGTATACTATGCCTTCTGACATTTTTTAAAAGTAGAAGTATTATAAAACTAAAATAACATCGTTAAAAGCAACATATAACACAATAATAGCATTTGTGTTGTATGTTGCTTTTAACGATTTTATTACGTTAGCGTTTTGGGCTGTACATAGAAGTATTGTGTTAGAACCGAAAATTTCATTGTACATTTTTTGATGTTGGGGCATCTCTAAATATAAATAAACAATGAATACTGTAAAAACTTAACTAGGATATGTTCAATTATTACCTATATCTCTTTAACAAAATCTTATTTATCGATATAATTTTTTATGTTTTATGATAAAAAAAAATTTAAATATTAATTAAAAATAATTTGAAATAATTTTCTGCAATGATAATTTGAAACAGAAAGCTAAAACAGCCGTAACAAAATGTGAAAATAAATGTGTAAGAAAAGAGTGTGTAAGAAAAGAAATGTGTAAGAAAAGTGTTGCAAAATCACAAATCCACGCATTTTGAACCTGTATATTTTAGAGATTTAAAAATACCTAGATTAAGACTCTGAAAACAGAAAGTTGTGTATAACAATGAACAAACTACCACAATGGCTCACTTTTACAATTTTCTGGAACTGCTACAATGCGCCGTTCTAACGCGAACGTGCCAAATCTGGCGCTCATTTGTAGAAGCGAAGGGGGAAATTCCCTGACATACTGGCAATGCTTTTAAGATCACTAAACAAAGGAAAGACTACCTCTAGTGATACTAGCTCTTTGTTGGCGATTTCGCACGATTTTTAGAATGCTCTAGAATATTCTCGAAATGACGAATATTCTTGGAGATACAAGTCGTTTCTGGAAGCTTATATGGAGAGTATATAACAGGAGTCATCGCTCAGTATTAAAATAATTATCGAGCTATTCGCTGTATATTGTTCATGTTTACGCTCATTAGTGCTTTTAAATAAATGTGTTAGTTATCCAAAATTTAGACTCATTCTTGTATCCTGATAGTACACCCACGATTCTAGAGGTTACGTCATAACACTACTACGCGCTCAAGGTTGAAAATAACAGTTTTGATAAAATCGATCCCAACGACAGGGATGCTTGCTGGATTTGTGTATGTATTGTTTCACAAAATTTATTATAGAACGTTTTCTAATTGGAATATTTTTAAAATTATTATTTTTAAATATTCTTCAGGTTTTATTAATAACCATAATAGAAAAGTAAATATGAACAATTTTTTGAAGGTTTTAAGTGTTATCTTACCTAAAAACAGTCATACTCCATTTCATATTAATCGCTGAATTATTTTGAAAGATATCGCGCTGCTTGTGGATGAGTAATTTTCCTAATATCTGGAGTCCGACTCGTTATAACTTCTAAACAATGGTGTAAATTTGGGATTAAATGTATATTTACAAAAAACTCACCTATTTGATAATAGTGAGTTATTTAATATTTTACCATTTGTAACACTTTACAACAAAGTTGAAAAGTGCTTATGACTTTGTTCATTCTGTCTGTCTGTTTGTCTGTCAGTCTGTCCGTTAGCACGATAACTGCCGTAAAAATGACTTAATCAAAATGAAATTTTAGTATGTTGTTCAGACGGTCTGTAGGACCTACGGGAATATAAATGAAAAATATCACCCAATTAGTTTTGGATTGAACTCGGGTTGAAAAAACGAAATACATTGAACCTTATGGGACCTAATTTTTCAAACATTTTTTAAGCGGATTTGAAATTCACAAATTGCTTCGAAAATTTTAGGTAATATTCAAATTATTTCATAAAATATATAAAAAAAATTTCCTCAAAATATATTCCGTAGTGTTTTAAATAAAAATTAAAATAATAATTACACCTCTTATATGAAGCGTGACCCACTTCAAAATATGATATGGCATCCATCTTGCCTCAAAGTCGTGATTTTTAAAGTTCTTTTTAATTCATATTGAGTGTTGTATTCATCCTAAAACCGCTTTATTTTTGCATAAAATCTGTGCATCTACATACTGAGACAACGCAATGACAATATATTAGAGTTTAAATGATCATCCAAATTTGATTATTTCTACAACGAAGCCTATTTTTCACTTATGTAATATGTAAACAGCAAAATGTGTAGGGTGAGTTGTATAAGAATTGCTGTATTTTTTTAACGCAAAACTATTTAGATTATGGAGTCTGCATAGCTGATATGAACGAAATATTCATTGATTTTACAGAGAGAAGGACGATTTTTTTCGATGAAGTTTTAGGCAAAGAGTTTAATTACTTGTAGTTCCATGGTCTTAAGTTTTTAAATAAAATAAATTATTTTAGTACTGTGATGAATGAAATGATTATGAAAATGTTGTGAATGAAATGCTGCTTTTATAGAGAGAGCCAGGCGTGTTTTTATTTCTATGACGTCATTTGAATGAATGTCAGTGGTTTCGATGAAGTTTTCAAATATAATAAATTATTGTAGTATTATGATGATTTTAAAACTATTACCGAGGAATGTATCGCATTTTAGAGATGTTTAAACCAGTCAATTTATATTTCAATGCCGTCATTTGAATGAAGTTCATTTTTTTCGATGAAGGTTTAAGTTTTCAAATATAATAAATTAATGTAGTACTATGATAAGTTTTCAAATATTACTTAGGAATGTATTACATTTTAGAGATGTTTAAATAAAATTGCATAAAGTTGGAAAGTGTTTCATAATCAATGCTTTAAGCATGATTGATCTTTCTTGTTTCATTTTAGATTAAAATAGTGCACTATCTTGAGGACGGTGCAAGCTAATGTTCTATAAAAGATGTCATTCGCTTTTTAATTGCAAATTACATATATCTGTTTCCATAACATTTAATTACATAATTATATTTTATAACGACTTTCCGATTTTTAACACTTTACAACAAAGGTGAAAAGTGTTTATGACTTTGTTCATTCTGTCTGTCTGTCTGTCTGTCTGTCCGTTAGCACGATAACTGCCGTAAAAATGACTTAATCAAAACGAAATTTTAGTATGTAGTTCAGACGGTCGGTAGGTCCTATGGAAATATAAATGAATAATATCACCCAATTAGTTTTGGATTGAACCCGGGTTTAAAAAATGAAATACATTTAACCCTATGGGACCTAATTTTTCAAACATTTTTTAAGCGGAAAAGTACTGTATTGAAAAGTAAATTTTTAATATTTCGAAAACATTGTGTGATAACTCCAAAACAATGAGGTCCATTACATTTCTTTGTAAAAGCACTCACAAAGAACTTAATGATTCGATAAATATGAGCAAACTAGTATTTAAGACTGTCAAAGATAGGGAAACTAACACTCTTAAAAATATAAACAACCCTTCTTATTAATATGTTTTATTTTGTTTAACAATATGTGATATTTACCTTTGAAAATACTTATCTGGGTTAAAAATTAGCCCAGTTAGGTTCTGTCCTGTGGTCAAGTTTCAGCTTATGTGCTCGGTGAGGACTTCGAGAGAACTTCTTTAGGTCTTCTGTGGGATTTGACCCTTCCGTTCCCTCCATTTTATCTACACCAGGAGAAAAATCCTAAATCCAGCTCCGTTAGCTTTGGTCCAATAAGACTACGTCTGGAAATAAGACTACGTTAATGAAATAGTCCTCCCATTCATTTTAAAAAGTTACATTTTTTTAATTTTTACACGACCCTTAGACAAATTTGGTCAATCAGAAAACTTTATTTTTAATGCAACAAGATCACTAAAAAATACCGCATATCTGTATCTTTAAAATCAACTGAATTATGATAAAGGAAAAAATCTGACTTATGCCACTTTCCGTACCATGTGAAAGGCTGTTTCATCAGTGAAAATAGAGATCATAAACAAATTGACGATGGAAATTGTTTAGATCAAAAATATGTTAATATGTGTCAACATTTTATATCACAAATGCTTCTAAATAAAGCATTACACAGACAGAGATCATATAAAGCAGTGGTACTCATTACGCGGTTGGGTATTCTATGTATTATCATCCAGTTTTATCTTCTTTGTGGTATGTCACAAATTTACATTTCTAATTTGAAATATGGTCACCATTCACAATGTTCAATTTTCAATTAAACATAACTAGCTCAATTTTAAAGATACAGATATGCGAGGTTTTTTTAATGATCTTGTTGCATTAAAAATAAAAAAAAAGCATGATTGACCAAATTTGTCTAAGGGGGTCGTATAGAAATTTAAAAAGTGTAACTTTTTGAAAATTAATGGTAGGACTATTTCATTAACGTAGTCTTATTTCCTACCTTACTTTTAACATTTTTGCAATTTACATTGCCCACTTATCTCCAACAGGTAAAGAATTAAAGCGCGTTTTAATCTTTTTGGGACATCCTGTATTGTAGGGCATGTAAACTATTGTATTGTCACGATCTCTTTCTGCTGATGTTTTCTTTATAATATCTAATATTTTCATTCATGTCTATGTTGATTCAGTTTAAATTCAGCTTTAGTTCCCACCAATTCTACATACATTTGATTTACAACGCATGTAAATACAGTTCTAAAACAACAATCATGTTGTAAATTCAATCCAGTTGTTTCCATGATGTTCAGTTTCCTGTAGAGATGTTTGTGATACGATTCTTTAGTATGGCAGAAACTGCGCTTATTTTTAAATTTATTTGACAGCTAAAGCTTACGATAACACTTAATAGTGACATCGCATTTTCAGTTCCTGTAATTTGTACGAATAACCTATATATGTGAACAATTTCCATCATCTTCTATGATTGGATCAGATTGAAGATATTTTACCAAATAAACCTAAGTCTCGTGTTCATCTATTGAGAAGGAATTTAATGTTAATTTCATTGCAATCATAGTATGTAATAGGTAAAGCGAATGGTAGTGGATTAAAAATCCGATGACTTGAAAACGATCATCACTTGAAATTTGGTATGATTATTACAACTGTAAGAGGTCTATAGATCTTCATAAAGGTGGGACTTGAGAAAGATTTTCGTTATCTGAAAAAATAATAAAAAATAAGTATGCTAAAATTGTTATAAAATAGTCATTACACACACACAAACACAGATATATATATATATATATATATATATATATATATATATATATATATATATAATATATATATATATATATATATATATATATATATATATATATATATAATAGAAGTTTGAAAATCCAATGAACGAAAAGTAAGAAGATGTAACACGATAAACCTAACTTTTTAAAACACCCACAGAATAAAATATAATACAGCAAATCATCAATCAAATGGATAAAAAATACAAAACACAAGCTATCAAGTTACAGAAAATCAACCAAATTAAAAGGTATGGAAACAAAAAAAGAAAAACTTAAACTAAATTCAACTATCTAACTGGCTTACAAAACAAAAGTAAAAATCAACTAATCCTCAAGCAAATGGAAAAAAAATAAATAAAATAAATATCGAATCAACAAGTCAATGAAAATTATATAATACAAAGGTATGGAATCGAAATAAGTATAACAAACGAAATCAAGCACAAACGCCTTACACGTGGACGAGGCTCTAAGCCTAAATCATGAATTGTTAACCTCTACAAAATTCTAATCATGTCTGAAGAAATAGATAGATTATATATATATATATTAATATATATATATATATATATATATATATATATATATATATATATATATATATATATATATATATATATATATATTTATATATATATATATATATTCAATATTAAATGTGTAATAATAGCATAGCAAATAGTTATAAAGGAATACTTTTCGATTCTGCTGGAAGCAATGACAAAATTCCGATGTGTCCAGCATATGTCTATCCGTGCAAAGGAATACCTTTTGATTCTGCAGGAAATGTCTAGCACATGATTTTCTTTACAAAGGAACGAATTTCAATCCTGCGGGGGAACAATAAGAAAATCTAATACACTAGCACATGCTTGTCTTTACAAAAGAACGCACTTTGATTCTGTGGGAAGCAATAACAGAAATTTGATGTATCCAGCACATGCCTTTCTATACAAAAAACAAATTTCAATTCTGCGGGAAACGATAATAACAATTTGATATGTCCAGCACATGCTTTTTCTTACAAAGGAAAGCATTTCGATTCTGCGGTGGGGGAAGGATAACAAAACTCTAATATGTCCAGCAACTGCCTTCCCTATAAAGGAACATATTTCAATTCTGTGGGAAACAATATCAATATGGGAAACAATTCAATCTGTGAGAAACAATATCTGATATGTCAAACTCATGTTCTTGTTTAGATATGTGTTATTTTTCTAGGATATTTTTTGTTCAGTCTTCAAAAACTACGTACAAAACAGCAAGCATTTAATCAATATACACTATGTTTCAAAAAAATATATGTAGCCGTAAGAAATTGAGCTACAACCGCGCGAATCTGCTAAAGATTCTACCCCAAATATTACAACTGGTTAGCTAATTCAGTAGTATTTTGTTAAGACTGTTGTAATTGCCTTCCCAGCATGTCACAGACGTGTTATATTATGTGATAGGTCTGGGGAACTCTATAGCCATGAAATGTTATTAAATCCTTGAAGACATTGTTGAGAAAGTCGTGCAGTATGGGGTCGAGCGTTGTCTTGCTGGTAAATAAAAGATGGAACTTGAAAGCATAGGCAAAACAATCGGCAGCAAAATATCATCGACGTACAAGAGAGCAGTCAGATTGGCATGCAGCACAACTAGAGGAGATAGGCTGTCCCACGGGATGGCTCTCCATAGTCCGTCCGCCGAGTATATATGTCTTAGCGTATCCGTTGCTTCCAACACCTCATCACATTCAATAGAACATCTTTTGTTCAAAATAACCATAAAAAATCAACAAAATCTGAAATAGATCGCTATATATGCTTAATTGCATTAAATAATTTATCGTTTCATACGCATACTACTAGATATACCTGACTCTGCTATGAATTTAAAAAATGTGCACTTTCTAGTAATATACAGTATGTGCAGTTTGATATATTTCTTCAAAAATTCTATTTAAACATTTTATTTAATTCCCTAACAAGAAGAATAAGTATATCTGTTTTCACTATACAAAATTATCTACTCAGGAAATAGAATAAAACATCCTGATCCCGGTTGTAAATAAATTTAGAAAAAAAAAATGGATTTTGGTCAACATTCGGTAAAATGAAGACGCTAAAATGGTAGCAAAATAAATACTAGTACTATTTTTATCCTTTCGCAACAATCGGTTAAACACATTAAAAAATATAGGAATTTGGAAATATTTTCGAAAATAAAAAATTAGATGGTTTAAGAAACTGAAAGTATCAGTAATTCTTGTAATCTTAAATTCAAAAGCCTCGCTCCATTGCAGATAATATCACAACAATAGTTTTACTGCCATTGTAGATATCGACTATTACATGCTGACGAGAGCATAATAAATATTGAACCAGTCCATGAATACTGTTATCTGCAATAGAAACGTGATCCTGATACCAGCATACTGCCAAAGTTAATGAGTAAGATACTGCCAAATTTTATAGTTTCAAGTTGGCACACAGATATACATTTATGCCCAGAAACCGTGCTTAAACGGTGTTCTATTTTAGAGCGTTATGAAAGGAGTAAATCCTTCGAGAACAGGAATTCACATTTTTTGACACCATTATAATAATTTTTCTATGCATATACTGTATAATATGGGGAAAATAATAATCTATGTTTATTTTTTAGGTTAAAAATAACAATGAATCATACTTTCTTCTTAAAGTCATTTACAAAACCACAGCTACTGCGTGAAATAGGTGGAACTCTTGAATGCCAGTGCCTGTTAATTGTTTGACCTCTTGAATTGTATGCATGAATTTTCGTGACTTACCAAGTAGGTTCATTTGATGAAAGTCTATAGCCTTTGACCTCTGACCAGCTCAGGAAAATTTGTCATTGTTTTAAGAGAAGAAAGAACTAAACTTATAATTCAATACGGTAAATAAATGGTCACAGTTTCAAATGAATGAAGTAAATTGATTGAGTTGTTAAGAGTAGAAGAAATTTATTACAAGCCCAAGTATATATATTATTACCAAAAACCTAATCTAGGTTCTTGAAACCTCTGATGTAATGAAAGTACTGTCGTTATACATTTCGCAGGCAATCAGATCGGTTAAATTTCGAAATTAATGAAATGAACCGCAATTTGGAATTCTTTAATACTTTTAAAACACACAGAGTTATGTACTGCCATGGAGTGGGATGAAACAAACGTTCCAGGGCGCTTAACAAGAAGGGGGACGCTTCTCACGCTAAACATAATTTTTCTGAAAAATATTGTATTATTATTTTTACCGCAACATATGTTTTAACTAGTTCAACACCTCCTCGTATAATTTTCTATTCAATATGTTTGTTCTGGGATAACCAACTTATTAGTTGATATAAGTGTCAAGTCTGAAGATGCGAAGAAGTATTTTCAGTGCAGGTGGGACTCGTTGATTTAAGTGCACATGGAACCATCCATTCCTTTCAATGAAATATACATAAATGAATATGGTATACATACATGCTATACATCTCTACGAATAACTGAGTTTGAGAGAGGCCGTATCGTTGGGCTACAAGAAGCAGGATGTTTCATTCGTCGAATTGTCAACCATCTGAGCTGTTGTAAATTGACTGTCAGGAGGTGTTGAAAGCCCTGGATACACGAGGACACGCATACGAATATATGACGTACATACACGGGACAATCCATGCTGACCACCAGGAGAGACTATCGTGAGATAATCACAAACGGCCATCATCCAGAGACCATCATCCATTCTTTGTCCGTCATCCAGAGATATGTTAAAGCTTCGCAAGAGAATCCTGTCTCCTTCCATACCATTTCCAGGCGATTATCAGATGCAGATATGCTTTCACGGCATCCTTTACGCACTTCTAAATGGTTGGGTTTGCTTGCAGTAGTGCCGTAAGATATACTGCTATGAACTCATCTTTAGCGACATAGCCCGTTTCTGTTTGGGAACAAATGATCCCCATGTTAAATAACAAGTATTGAGCATCACTGCCCTCATTGCTAGAGTGCTGATTTGGAGAGACATTTTGTAAGATAGTCGGGCATTACTAATAGTGATAGGAGAGGCATTGACAACACAGCAATATGTTATGAAAATCCTGCATCCTTATGCATTGCCTTTCATGTCAGGTCTACAGAGAGGAATTTTTCAGCATGATAATGCTCGCCCGCACACACCTTGATTTCTCCGCCATGGGGCCATACTTCTTTGGCTTGTCCGGTCTTTAGATATGTCGCTCATCGAGCATTTGTGGGATTTCATGGGACGGTAGTTTCGGCCATTTACTAATGTGCGGGATCTGGAGTGGCAGTTACAACACCTGTGGGCAAACCTGTCGTAGGATTGCATACGTCATCTGTATGACTTCATACTCGGCCGTATCTCTGAATATATAAAAAAAATATGTTCTTCTAGATACTAATGGTAACTTCAAATTGTACTACTATCCAACCGAAAATTGTACCTTTGCTACAATATTGTAATTACTTATTACCATTGTCATTGCGGTGACACATACAATTTCATTCGATTTTAACGCAAATTTCTTGATACGTAACTTTTTGTCGATGAGTATATATATATATATATATATATATATATATATATATATATATATATATATATATATATATATAAAATCTTTTAAAATCTCAAGTTTTAAATTGATCTTTGAAATCCTGAGTAGGAATACTATTTGTTATATCACATCTGTCACATTCCAATGAAATAATATAATTGAATGAATATTCTACCGGGTGATTTATTCATGTATGCTTTAGATTGTACATAGTCTACAATGTTTCAATGTAATGAAAGAAAATGTGTATCAACATTTTCTAACATTTTTAAAAGGACTGATAATGCATGCATACACTGTGATCACAGTAGAATATATTTAAAAAAAAAACAGAGGCGATTTTATGAAAATAATATTTAGACTTCCCTACCAGGAGACATTTGGTTCTGAAAGTGGTAAATACGCATAAAATGCGTGATCTTAAAGTGCTTAAGTTGGCGATCAATGAAAAGGCCTAGAGATAGATCAGTAAATGTTATTATATATGAGTTAATTTTGCAAGTACAAAAACATTATTGTCATACTTTTTATTTACAACTTCTCAAGAAAAACAACTTTAACTATGGAGTCATCGAGTTTTTCTGCCATTATAAGATGTTCTTTTGGAAATTTTGTTCATCTACATTATTCCAAGCGCAAATTTCTGAAGATAATATTGTTTTCAAGAAAACCGTTTCCTCATGCTTTGAAAAGTAGCCTACTAAATTTGTTGCCTTTCAGCTGCTAGATATATCTCCAGAAGGCTCTGGATAGATATATTCCAATTCTGATCGCCCTGTATAAAATTATCTGGTGAGTTTTAGTTCAATCTATAATTCTTTTCTTGAGACTTCAATACACGAAAATTATGTCTTTTTAATAAATGTATTCGTACGTTGTATTAATAAATTGTTTTCAGGTTTAACTTTTGGTAAATTGGCAGCAAACCTTTGAGCGGTTCATAATTGGAAAACACTGTTATAGATAACCATCGTTTTATTCTCTTAATTAAACACAAAATATTTGCTTGAATAAGAAAACTAAACGAACTTGCAAAAAGTATTTCAAAAAGTATATCTAACAAATAATATCCCTTATGTGTCAGAATATATTATTATAATACTCAAAACAAAATATTTCATGGAAAATTTATGCACATTTTATAACAAATGTTTACGGAAATAAATTCATCTTTCGACTAAAGACTGGGGTGATAGGAAAGCCCTTTTCTTTCAATTTCTACTCAGAGTTTTGCTTTGAAGCGTTTATCTTCCAACTATATCTGCACGCTATTACACTACAGAAACGCCCCTTAGCGCCTCGTACGTGACGCCATCTTGAAAGCCGGCGTTTTAACAGAATCTGACGCCACCTGGTGTGATATCGCGAGACGATATTTGGCCAAAATGGCTTTCAAATCACTGTAGCGATCGCCGACTCGTTATCTGATTCATTCAAAGAGTTTAGAGATCGAAGTGAGCTTTTGTGGCCTTTGTTACCTCAGTGTAATGTGTTTAACAACGTTTCCCTCTTCTTGTCGTGGTCTGACTCAACGCCCACTCGATGAGGTTGTATAAATAATAGTTGGGGAGAATCTGTTTTTTCTTTTGGAAACGAAGATGAACCCAAGACAGTTTTAACTCTTGAAAAAGGGTCAAAACAAGGGTGCATTCGGCTTGCTAAAAAGAGAATGGTCGATGTCCTGATATAGACGATATTTCACAAGTTCAAATGGATTATAATCCTAAACATAAAAGCATAATATGCGAGTATGAAGGAATAAAGAGGCCTCAAGAAATTGCCTGAACCTTAAAGAAAGTTCATTGATTATGCAGCTATTAATCAATTGGTATCCGTTTGGATGGGGTATCAGTTCAATTATTCAACAACCGGTTGCGTAAAAAGTTATACCGTAAATGTGATGTAATCACGTAAGATTCAAAATTTCACAACGGTTTGACGAAATATTCTGTAAAATTTGACACAGATTTGTAATTAGGGTAATCACAAAATATATATCATTATTTTTTAACTCAGTATGATAAAAATACATATTTCACTCAATTTAGTAACTGGTTTCCGATATCATTCACGTTTTAGCAGCCAGTTACTAGAAACCTGTGAGAATCAAAACAATGGCACCACTGTGTTTGGGTTCTTGCATATTGACAGAGTTTTAACTTTTTCAACTCGTTTCACTTAAGTACACCGAAAACGTATATTAGTTGAAAAAATGACTAATTTGAAAAAGTTAAATTAACTTTAATTTAATATTTATTTAATAGAACGGGCATTTTTTTACCCAGTTTTAATAAAATTTTGTATAAAAAGTGTAGTATAGATGCAACCTAATAAACATAATTCTGCAACTATATCGAAGGGTTAAGGAAGGGATGGAGGGTTGAAACTTGTATTGCTATAAATAGACCATATGTCATCTAATGATATATTGTTAATTACGCTACGATTAACAGTCTGGAGTTATGCGAGTTGAAATCGGCCACATAATTATGTGATAATTTCTGATAATAATGCATTTATAAAAAAAAAGTAATAAAATGAATAAACATTTATAATAAAACTATAATAAATAATAAAATTATGTTTGCTAATTACTATAAGATGTAGCTTTACGTCAAAAGATAAATTTGCATATTCGCCGTTTAGTATGATAATTATTACAACCTAAGAACCGTTACACATCGTTAAAATTCGATGAACTAACTAATCTTGCGACTTTGACATACATATTCGATTGTTATTACAATGTGCTGAATCCATCACTCGAGTAATTCGTTCATTAATATGACCATTTTAAAATCCCATAATATGATTATTGGAGAAGGTTTTAAATTCTCGAACACAAGATAAAATGTCGGAATAAACCAAGAACGTCTTTCAGTGAGTAGAACAGTTGTGGTCAATCAGTGAAATTTCGCCCTTCAAATTGCGGTTTTCAGCATGGAACTGAAACTTGAAAATTGCACATTTCGGAATATTGAATATCTCCTGATATAAAGATATATAGGAATTGCACGAGAATTTATATGTGAACTAATGTGGGGGGGGGGGGGGGGTCTAGAATTTGTTTATGACGTCAAAATGGGAAGTTGCCATTGAAAATTTAAAGTTTGTGCGCATTTAGATATGGAGATGGCCCCTTATGCAAATTCTCCGCATATGAATTTGTAGAGAAAATTATTTATAATCGAATGGTATTTTTATATTTTCTCTACGGTGAACGACGCTCAAATAACAAGGGGTGGAGCTTTTTTTCCCCTCAGCTGTTCATTACCGTCCATACGCATTTGACAACCATCTTTTTCCTCACTTTAGAGCAAATACGTTACTTCATTCTAACTTTAACATGATTGAATACTAAAGAAATAGCAGATTATATATTTTACAGCTGCTTTAATCAAAACTATTATTATTTAAAACTCATTTTTATCTAGTAGCAGTTTTATACTAAATAATACATTTTTTAAAAACCATGATTGGTTGATTTTACTGCATTTTCTCGGCGTAATTAACATAGTTGACCCGACGCCGTATGTTTTTTACCAGTCCATGAAACTGCCCTATTACGTGTTCTCTTTATATGCGGCTAGTTTCCTTTCAATTTAAAATAAAACATTTCGTTCACCTTTTCGCATAAACCTGTCTTTTATAAGAAACATTCTAAATATGCCAAAATCAAAAGAACTGGAAGTGCGTTCTTCGATTATTGCTCACTACAAAATTGACAAAAGTAATCGACGAATCGCAAGTGAATAAAATATACCAAGGCACATGACTGTTAAAGACAAGTGCCTATGTTGGCAGGTATGCAGCTGAAAGGATGCGTGACCAATGTTCGCTACTGTGAAACATTTTTTTTTTCCAAATGGCCAGGCACTTTGACCTTCGTCATTCGCCTTTATTACAGCGACCAGAGTGTGAACCATTTAGCCGTCCATTGACGTTGCCCCAGGCACACCAGAGGGGGGCGGATCACATTGCGCCCACAACACAAACATCCATGCCTTACGTGGGGCTCGAACCCACAACGTGGCGGTCGAGCGATTGCTACGGAAACGCCTGCCTTGACCACTCGACAACCACGTCGGCCTACTGTGAAACATGCTAGAGGTTCTGTAATGACATGAGCCTAGTTTGGTTGAAATACAGTTAGTAACATCTTTAGGATACAAGGAAATGCGATAAAAGAGCAATGGCGTTACATCCTTGAAAATTAAATCTTAATATTTGGGCTTCACATTTTTGCTCAAAAATTCGTATTCCAAGAGGATAATGGTTCAAAACATTAAACAAAGACATGTAAAAAGTATTTAGATACGTTAACTAAGGAAGGAAAGCTTGAAGTAATGCGTTGGCCACCACAATCATCGGACCCACTGGTCACCACCACCCATCGGACCCATCGGCTGATTGAAGTGTTGTGGAATGAACTGGAAAAAAAGTTTGTCCAACCTCTGTTGAAAAATTTTGGAAAGTATTACAAGAATAATGTAGAACAAATCGCCGTAAACGCTTAATAAGTCGATAGAGAGTATGGCAAAACTTTGCAAAGCAGTTACTAAAAAAAAGTTGGACACATGGATGAAGTAAAAATTTAATTATTTTGATCTTATTTGTTGGTTTATAAAGATTCGAAATGTATTTATAAGTGTTTTGAGATATGTTTAAAATATTATCCCATAAACATTTGCTACTTTTCCGGATCTGAAAATGCACTATGTTGCACAAAAATATATGCCTCCATAAGAAATTGAGCTACAACCGTGAAACTCGGCATTCATGTATCATTGGGAGAAGATATGCAACTGATTAGCATTTGGGAGCAAGAAAAAAGTTTTATCAAGAATTGGTGACAACAAGATGACATTTTAGTAAGAAATAAATCTTCCCCTAACAACTATACAAACCGACATTCGGTTCGACATACAGTGAATTCAGTTGCTTATGTCCCTCTGCGGAAGATTCTGCCTCAAATATTGCAACTAGTCAGCTAATTCAGTGGTACTCTGAGAAGTCTGGAATTGCCGTCCCAGTATGTCTCAGAGTGTTCTATCGGTGATAGGTCTGCGGAAATGGATGGCCATGGGGGTATTAAATCCTCGAAGGAATAGTTGAGAAAGTCGTGCAGCATGTGGTTAAACGTCGACTTATTGGTACATGTCCCCTGGGCGACTTAACTGTATAAGCAGAACAATTGGCTGCAGAATGTCGTCGACGCACAAGCAAGACGTCTGATTGGCTTGCGGTACAACTAAAAGACACTGACTGCCCCCGAAATGGCTCTGCAGGCTGTCACACCACGGGTGATGTCAGTATGCCGCTCGACAAAAAAATGCGAGATCGGAACGCTGGCCACTCCTCTTCTACACCTGTATACTGCGGTCGTCAACACTGGAGAGAAGCGTGATTCTTAGCTAAAGACAACATGACTCCAATCGTATACTGGCCCGGCTGACCCAGCACGGTACAAATCCATACGGTCTGTTTATGTCAGTGGTATTTACCTTAATAGACGTCGGGACCGGGATGGCCATAGGTACAGTACCTAGAATAGTATTCCAGACACTATTGTCATGGCAGGGTATTTAATCCTCAAAGATATTATCGAGGAAGTTGTGCAGTATGCGGTCGTAAATGGAACTTGGATGACCTGACAGCATAGGTATAACAACCGGCTGCAGAAAATCGTCAACGTACAAGCGAGTAGTGAGATTGGCTTGCAGCACAACTAGAAAAGATCAGCTATCCCACGAGATAGCTGTCTTGTGATGGCCATGTGCCTCTCGACAACAAATGCGGGATCGGGACGTTGACCAGTCCTCCTCCACACACGCATGCAGCGGTCATCATCACTGAGAAAGAAGTCGGATTCTTAGCTAAAGACAACATGCCTCCAATCGGACACTGTCCAGGATGACCGAACTCGATACTAAATCTGATGGATCTGCCTATGTTGAGGGGTCAGTGGTAAGCGTTTTAATCGACCACGACACCTAATCCCACCTTCTGCCAGTCGTCTCTGAATAGTATTATTTGATACAAGATGCAAGGAGGATGACAAATGCCTTCAAATGGCTGGTAACGGCGCATTAGTGTGGAAGTGGCTCCTCTCCTGACTACACGATCCTCTAAAGCAGCTGTCTGTTTAGGGCGTCCCGAGTCTCTGCGACGGTTGCATTGGCCTTCCCTGATCCATTGTTGCCAACATGGAACAATTATAATATCACTCCGAACATGATGACGACTGTACGTCTGATGTATCAACCAGCTTCCCTTAGGCCTGTTATGCGGTCTCTCTCTCAATCTGACAATTGTTCGTAGTGCCGTCGAATACGATTTCTCAAATATAATTATATCTTGGATATAGCGAACTCTCAGCTATAACAAACGTTACCGGATTCATTATAGAGGGCTTCATCTCATACAAGTTGAGCCTCGCTATCATGAACCCGGAATATAGCGATCTGTCGAATATAATGAACCCTTTATTCTCGTCCCAATTTGTAGAATAAAAATTATCCCCATTAATAAAAATTATCCCTGTTAATGGAATCATTTTGTAGAGTATTTCAAAACATTGAAGCGTTTTAGCTGAATGGACTCCTTACAATTTATTTTATGACTGCAACATAGAATACTGTGATGACGAGCTATTGGCTTTTGAAAATCTAGGACATAGAATCAAATTATAGACATAATTATAATTCATTAGTTGCTAAAGACAAAGGAAAAGAGCTACAAGTAACCTACCATCAATTGACAATGTGACGGCAGCAATGGATATTTTCAACAAATTTTTATCTACCAAAATTGTGGAACATAAAGTAATTGACGCCTTTTCAATTGCTGATAAAAAAAATGAAGATCAACTTTGTCTTCTATACCGTTCATTCTAAGAAAAAAAATCTCGGATTATTTTTGTAACTTGAGCAATATTAGCAGTACTATAAAGATCTCCGTAATTACTTTTACTGTGATGTGCCGTCCTACGTTAAACTGCTACTTTAAAATCCTACTTTAAACTGCTTCATTAATATTTCATATTATGTTTAGATGCAAATTTGTATCATTCTATGCATATAATCTAAAACATTCATAAATGTTCCTGGAAATTTCAGCTCAGCGTTATTTAGCTTAGGCTATGATGAACTTTACAGTGGGTTCTGTGAGGGTTCACTATATTGGTAATAAAGCAAGATACACAAAAAAAGCCCATTATAAAGTTGTAGAGCATTATCTAACCTGTAGGAATCGACAATACAATTGTTACAGAAGGCAGTTGACACAATATGGTAATTCGTAAATTGTTGTCATATTCAGGAATGCTGCAATAAGCAACACATATATGAATATAAATCTAGTGTAGATCTTGTTTAAAATGCCCTCCGTCAAAAACAATGCACATTTGAATTCCAAAAGGAATATGACCACGTACATTAACAAGCACTGCAGGTGTCAAAGCGTTAGAGACCCTGATGATACAGCATTTTGACAGATATTAATAGCCTTTAGTATATACAGTCTGTTCGTTACTCCTATATGGATTCAGAACAATTATACAATGTTTTGCGTCTAATTGGCTCTTTTTTGCCAAGTTCACTATCCCGATTTCTAAATTATCCACCAGAAGCGATGTAGTCCCTTATATTAAATCGGGCATGACCACTTTGCTATTGATAGACCTAACGTGTACACTCATGGGCTTTTCTAACAAAGTTATTGGGTGATGAAAGATTTTCTTAAGAACCCAGTATACTTCCCCGAGATATTGTGTTCTTTACGGATACATTTTTAAATGCAATAACATTAACACTCTTTATGTCTTTAGTTAACGGTTTCCTGCTTACGTAACGGACGGGTACCAAGTATATTTAATCAAATATTATTTTTCCTATACACACAGTATATTATGTGTATAAGGAAATGTATTATAAATAGAAAAAGTATTGTGACGGGGTCGAAAATTCGAATTCGTGTTTTCGACGGAAGAACACGTTTCAAACATCCCTGAACATGAATCAAACGTTTAAGTTAATGTCTGTGTGTGCGCGTGTTGTAAAGGATCTTGCTGCCCCTACCGAGAATCAAACCTCGAATCTTTGAATTGGCCATCCGATGCCATTTAAACGCCTACAGTTGAACTGCTGGGACGGAATTGCAAACTCTTATTGTCGAAGTGGATTCTGCATTCTCCACCCTCTAATGCCAGATTTGCGAGCAACTAACCCTCTGACTGACCACCTCCTGCTATTTTTCCTCAGGCTAGCCTCTTGGTGTTGTTTTTATCCTCCAGGATATCTTCCTGCGTGGTTGTTAACCTCCCTATTTGAAATTGGCACTCCATATACCAGAGTCCACTAAATCCGTACTACTCGTAATAGGGTTACTTTCAGACTTCCCACATCTTTGAACTAACCTACAGGGTTGATTTGTTCGAGTGCCATTGAAAAAAGAACCTTGCTGGCCCAACTGAGAATCAAACCACGAATCTTCGAACTGGCCAGCCGACGCTCAACCGTTACGCTACTGGGATGGAATTGAAAACTGTTATTTTCGAAGTGGACTCGAACGTTTCTAAGGTTATGTCTGCGTTTGTGTATGTCCTTGAATCTGTGGAAGCAATATCCCAGGAGCGAATGGAGCGTTTTGAATAAAATTTGGATAAATATCCCAATCAGTAAACACCGGAACTCTATTGATCTTGACGGCAATCGAATATTCAAAAGACCCCAAAATTTTCGAATGAAATTTTGAAAAATCATTACAAAATCATTACAAAATCTTTAAAAAATGTTACGTAAATGATTCTTATGTAATTTCTCATTACAAAACGAATGACAAAAACTTTAGAACTCTGACTTGAGCCGTTCCCTTGATACTGCACATATTTCAAATAAATTAAAAAAAAAATTCCACATAAAATTAAAGAAAAGTATTAACTATTGTAAAATATGTTCACTTTCCATATGCAATAAATTTGCTAACATCATTTTCGTGGATCTAGTTCATTTCATTCCTGAGTGGAGATACTTTTGGTAATAGTTTTGTAAGGTAAAGATTAACAATTTGCTAATAGTCATGAATATCTAAGAATATCTATTAGCTTCGTTTGTTCGTATCGCCTGGCGATAAAATTTACGAACTTGATGACAAATTCATCGAAATATCGCAAACTTTGCCGTATTTTGCTTCAGATTGTCAAAAATATCGTCAAAATTGCAAAAATGGGGCTAAATTAATGAAAATGACGTCAAATGGATGAATTAATTATTAATATATTTTATATATGGACTATATTGCTTATTGCGGATGCCGTCAATATTGATAATTGATAATTTAGAGTTGCGTGAAATATAAGTTAATTGGGCACTTATATACTGCCAGTTGTTAAGTTAGATTTACGCGAAATATAAGTTAATTTAGTACGTCAAAATAATTTCACATGTTGCCATCTAAAAAGCTCCAAATGTACAAATTAACAGTATAAACATTGTGCCGTGGATCTTACACATCAGTTTTTCACTGTGAAAGTAAATTCATTGAATTATATATAGAAATTAATGTGCTACCCACATAAGATTCTTAAATGATGTGATGTTGATATTTGTGCCTTTAGTTAACTGCGTTCTGCCTATGTAACAGGCAGGCACCGGATAGGTACCGGGAATATTTAATCAACTATTTTTTTAAAGCAACTATTGCTAAATATTTGCAGTTAACTGCAAACACCGCAGTCAGTAATATAAATCACCTGTTGAAGTAAGGTTGCGGAAAAGCGTGCGATCGACTTAAATTCTTTTGATGATTCATTTTATATGCAACTAAAGAACATTCCCTGCACCCAACTACTATGCCCGTTGTTAAAATTTTTCTCTAAAAATTGCCTTCCAGAATCCTAACGGTACTACATCAACTACGCTTATTTGCTTTTCCACCCACATGCTAGATAATTTTAGAGTATGTAGAGCCAAAGGATCACGCGTAAAACAAACACCAACTACCCCCATTTAGCCTAAAAACACAATGGATAGCATAATAACATATCCAAATCTTCAAGTGCTTCCAGGCTGCTAGTCTTTTCCATGGGCCATTTTAACTCATCCATAACAGGTCTAAACATATCATGTTATGGCTATAACTTTCATCACCTGTACAATGCCTATAAGCACAAGAGTGAAAATCATGTTACGATCCCCAGAAGTATAATATTTGTAAAAAAAAATAAAAATAAAGGAAAGAAGTTCTGGTAATGAGAGAAAAGTGCTCTTCATTCTGCCTAGACCTATCAGAACTGCAATTCATCTCTTTGTGTGGTCGTGACTCATTAAAAGCCTATTTTCTACTCTAAGCCAAAGTAGGTTCAGAAGACAAAGCATTGATCAGTAGCTTCAGATATGAACTACTTTCTTCTTTATTTTGTTGTCCTAAACTTATTTAAATTATTGATCGCACTGATGTCTATTTATCAACAACCAGTTCATTTGTCATGACTAAATACTGTTTCTAATGATCTACCCTTCGTGTATTGCTCTTAAAATTAATTTCAAATCTGTCCTGACCATAATTTCCGTTATAATATAAAGTTTCGTACGGGATTTGTTCATGGATGATGCTCGGATATAAATATACAGGGCATTCCGGAAAATTGTTGCACGACTTTTATTTCCTCAATTAGTCGAAATATATGCTTTCGATTAAAAAAGTGTTTCATGTAAGGTAACAATTAATTTATCTTATAATATTGTTTTACGTCAAGAAATGTCATTGTTTGAAAGCAATGACACCTTATTTTTTATACTGTCCCTCAATCTCAAAATTTCCAATTATTAAAAATGTCTTCATACGGTAACAGGTAAAACTGGAAATAGTTCGATTCTTTTACCAGCAAAATTTACCGAGATATGAAACATTGAATTTTATGACTCACATAAATGATTTTCCTACGTCTGCGAATCTATCATTTCGGCTAATCATTGAGGAGCCGTATAAAATGAAAAAAAAAAAAAATCAAGGTATTTGTTTTACATGTCATTTAGGAACAACTCGTATCTATGGCATTTATCAGCGTAACCCAGAAAGTACTTTAACACCTAATCATTTGTTTAGAAAATTGAGTTTGATTTTTGGACAAATTGGCATGTATCGAAATTCAGTTTGTGTGCAAGCTTCAATATCTCAGCAAAAACTGCTATAAATTTCAGTTGCTATATCTCAGTAAATTTTTCGTGTACAGGAGTCGAACTTTATTTTACATGTTAAATTTATTTTACATGTTTTTATTTTACGCGTTAAAGAAGAAATGCTTAGTAATTGAAAATTTTTTAATTGAGGGACAGTATAAAAAAGTAAGATTTTGTATTTTTTTTTAGACAAAAATGTTTCTCAATATAAAACTGTAATAAGGTAAAATGTTACCATATTGGAAACATTTTTGTAACTGGAAATTAATATTTACGACTAACGGTTAAACGAAAATAAAGGCCATGTAAGAACTTTTCGGGACATCCTGTACAATATTGTTATGAACATGTAAAATGCCTCATTGGAGGCTCTTTCGAAAACCAAAAGTGAAAACCACCTTTACATGCAGCTATTCCAATTACGTCAATGTAGGTTTGCCATATTTGAATACCTGGGGCAGTGTTACCAGATTTGGTGATATATCGCCAACTTGGCGACTTTTCGAAGGTACTACAACTTCCTTGAAACCATGAACATTATTGAAGATATCAGCCCCTTCCGGAAGTTTCTATGGAAAGTATATAAAAGGAATCGTCGCTCAGTTGGAGAACAGTTGCCGTGGTACAAGTTACATTGAATTGTGATATAGTTCAATGTTTTGAGGAGAGTTTCTGCTATTCTGCGAATTAGCTGAGCATTTCATTTCTGCTTGGTTGTATCTGACAGTTGTTTAAACATATTGTACGATAGTTATCGATCGAGCTATTCGCTGTATATTGTTCATGTTTACGCTTATTAGTGATTCATTATAAAAGTGTTAGTTATCCAGAAATTTGGAATCATTCTTGCATTCTGAGAGTATACCCACGATTTCAGAGGATACGTTGTAACAATATTAAATCATGAAAACTAGAAAAAAATGAGTGTTCTTAAATGCTATTTGTTTTTGACATACTTAAGGAATGCAAAATTTGGGAATTTATAGAATTTTTCTGTAATGTTTCGCTAATCTACATCTTTGCGCCGAATTTTTGGACCATCGAAAGGTTTGATTGTAGAGATGGCAGGGAAAAGATTATTATATATATTTTCCTACGGAAAGCTGAAAATATTTAATATTAGTAATAAATTAATTGTTTTTAATATATTATCATTTTACACTGGATAGAAGTTACTTAATAAAAAATCAAAAGAAAATTATTGTGTGAGGTGCGTAAATAAATTTTGCATTTTTACTTTCCTTATATAGATAATGTATAAGGAGAGTATTATGACGGGGTCGAAAATTCGAATTCGAGTTTTCGACGGGGGGCGCGTTTCAAGCATCCCTGATCACGAATCAAACATTTTTGAGGTGATGTCTGTGTGTGTGTGCACGTGTGTGTCAGTGAGACTGGGGAGACGATATCTCACGCACGAATAGAGCGATTCGAATGAAATTTGGTACAAAGTTTACAATCAGTAAATACTGGAAGCCTAGTGTTTTTGAACGTAATCGAATGTTCAGAACCCCCTAAATTTTCGAGTGAAATTTTGAAAAAATCATCAAAAAATCAAAGCCTTTAATATAGTTACGCAAATAGACATTTCTTATGTAATTTTTCCTTAGAAAACGATTGACATAAACTTTAGAACGCTAGTATAAACCGTTCTCGAGATATTGCACATTTTTCAAATAAATTTATCAAAAAATCCCATAAATTAAAAAAATATATTAACTGTTGAGAAACATGTTCACTTTTCACATGTAATATCATGCGATAAATTTGGTGATATCATTTTCGTGGATCTAGCTCGTTCCATTCATGAGAAAAGATACTTTGAGTAGTACTTTTGTATTTGAACGCCAATAGTTATTTATCTGCTATAAGAATAACTTATTTCTCCTTCCATAACGCTTGGCGAGATCTTGGCGATGAATTTGATGGAATGTCGCCAACTTGGCGACTTTTGTAAGTGTTGCAAAATTAACGAAAATCTCGCCAAATGTTTAAAAATGACACTAAATTAATGAAAATGACGATTAATTGACAAAAATTCAATATCTTGAAAAGAATATAAGTATCTACTATAAGAATAAGCTATTTTTTTGCTGCAAAAGTAGTAAATTCATTGCACAATATAAGGAAAGTCATGTGCTGCCCACTTCAGATTTATTTTTATTTGAATAACATTTATGGTTGTGGTATCTCTGGCAAAAATCGCAGCGGTACGAAAAATACAGACACCTTGGAAGCTTATATTTCTGAACCTAATAGATAAAAATGTAGACATTTCTTATTTATTTTGTCAGAAATGTGATTCTATTTATGAATATATAAAGCGCGTTTTTGCCTCACTTTGCTTACTTTCACTCGAAATATCTCCTCAAGTATAAAAGATAGATGCTACAAAAACGTTCAGTAGAAGATCCAATTTCTAGTTTATTAATTTTTATTTTCAAAGCTCTTACAGTTTTCTAGGAATCGCCCAGTCCAAGAAAATTGAAAATTTTCCGTTTCTCAAGTTTGTAATGCTCATATCTCGAAAACTAAATTTGCTAACTGATATATATGAAATGCTGACTGAAATTTGCTAGATGATATATAATTGGATTTCGTATCATATTCTTAGTTTTCTAAATTTAGTGGTTATAGTTTCAATACTTTAATGTTTTAAAAAAATGGTTTTAATTATGATATTTCAATATTTTGAAAACGTGGCTCTAATTTTAATATTTTAATATTTTAAACTGCTCTGAAAATGTGTAAAAAAAACCAACCACTCACAAAGAAAGGTGTTATTAGTGCAAAACCGCTTTGGATCCATTGCATTGGGTCCACTGCGGATTTTTCCCCCTTCATCACTTATTTGGAAAAATAGAAATTAACAATGTCTAAGGATTTATGAAAATGTATTCAAAGTACTGAATTTTCGGTCACGGTTATTTCTATGTAAATACGTGAATTCTCAAATATATCAATCGCAAATGCAACGAATTTCTGTATTAGTACCAAAAATTTCGAATTCAAAAAAATTCGCTAACACAACATTTTATGCCCACATAGTATGCAAATTCAAAATATCTAATAAATGTAAGCGCAAAACTATATTTTTATAAACATATTTCAATTTCCTTCCCAGCAAACCTTTACTCATCACCCTATCTCATCCAAATTTGCACTTAATAAAAGTTTAACCAATTAATGAGTTATTACGGAACGAAAAAAACTCGCATGTACAAGTATTTGGTTAATTATTCTGAAGTGTCAAGAAAATTACCTGATTGAGCGAACAATTGATAAAAAAGTATTCTAGTGTAATTCAATCCATAATTAAAAGTATAATCACCGAGAGAAAAAAATTAAATAACCTTTAAGCTGTTAATTAAATTGTGTTTGAAAGAGAGAGTAAGGGCTTCCTTTATCTGGAAGTCACGACTTCGGGGCTTAATTAATCGTTAATTGACTTGAGGTGAACATAGTTCAAAGGAGTAGGGATCTGTTTGATGAACGACGTTTCGTTTCCTTTTATTTCTTCAATCGTTCAAATTCAATTGGGAGGAATATTTGAAGGAATTGCTTAAATCAACACAAATAAATTTAAGGAAAATAGCTCTTTCTTTTTAACTGATGTAAGTTTGCCTGTAGAGTTAAAATGTCAACTGTAGAAGTCTTATCACTGGTTTCTATTTTATTAACAACTAAAAATGCACCTAAAGTTGCCCGGTATTTAAATCAGGGAATAACTGAATTTATTCATTCAATTTTTCAAAAGATTTAATCATTCCCTGCCCGCTTTCTAAAATCAGAGAACTAACTGCTGTGCAAACCGCAAAAATAAATAAACGGTAATATTAAAAAAATTAAGTAATTAAATATTATTTCCGCGAATATACATCCTAACTTTGCCATTTTCTAGTGCAATACTAATAATGATAATATAATACTATATGAAATAACTGAAATGTGGCTGAACTCGACTTTCTTATACCAGAATTCCTTTTTTTTTTCAAATTTTACAAGAAAATTTTTGAAAAATCGGTATCATGGATTCAAATTATTACAACTATAGGGTGTTACCATTCACTTTAAACGGCTTGAAAAAATATTTCGATTGACACCATACTTGACGATGAACCCCCCGGGGGGTAACTTGCCCCAAAAGGGGGGGGGACTAATGACGCCACGAACAAAAACTATTGTATTGCGGCTATTTTTCACAATGATTGAAACTATTAAGTCTCGTGATCATTGAGCCATAAATAAACCCTTTTATGCATGATTATGTCACATCTTGTCCTATTCTGCCATGCTAAAAAAATATAAAATTTCAGTCGAATTTAAAAAAATGATATCTAGTTCTAGATTATTTGTTAACAAAGCCGGATATAACGTTTCGGGAAAATCCATTAATATTTGTTACTGCTATAGTGTACACAAGAAACCGACTACAGACATACAAACGGACATCACTCCAAAAATAGTCAAAACGTAATCAGGAGGTTTTAAAACATATATTGGCATCAAAATCTCGAAATCGAAAAATTTTTAAAACAATATTTTCTTAATACTATGTATGAAAAAGTAAAAATTAGAATGATATGTTTAAAATTTCCAAAGTTAGAAAACTGATAAATAAAATCCACTTCGTTAGATAAACAGCTGTTTCCCCCTCTCGACAAATATATGCCATTTTATCTTTATTATCTTGCTAGAATAAAACACAGACGACGATTTCTCTGGAAACCGCATATAAAAAACCAGTAATATTAAAAAACAAGAAAGATCAATCATGCTTAAAGCATTGATTATGAAACACTTTCCAACTTCAATGCAATTTTATTTAAACATGTCTAAAATGCAATACATTCCTCGGTAATATTTTAAAACTTATCACAATACTACATTAATTTATTATATTTGAAACCTTAAACCTTCATCGAAAAAAATTAACTTCATTCAAATGACGGCATTAAAGTATAAATTGCCTGGTTTAAACATCTCTAAAATGTGATACATTCCTCGGTAATAATTTTATACTACGATCATAATACTACGAGGGTTGATTATCATAATACTACGATAATTTATTATATTTGAAAACTTCATCGAAAACAACTGAAATCCATTCAAATGACGTCATAGAAAAAATAACACGCCTGGCTCTCTCTATAAAAGCAACATTTCATTCATAAATAATTCCCCCATTCATGTCATTCATCACAATACTATAATAATTTATATTATTTAAAAATTAAGACCATGGAGCTACAAGTAAGTAAAACTCTATGCGTAAAACTTCATCGAAAATTATCGTCCTTCTCTTTCTAAAATCAATGAATATTTCATTCATATCAGCCATGCAGACTCCATGGACTAAATGATTTTGTGTTAAAGAATTAAAGCGATTCTAATACAACTCATTCTACATATTTTGCTGTTTACATTTTACATAGGTGAAAAATAGGCTTAATAGTAGAAATAATCAAATTTGTATGAGCATTTAAACTGAAATATATTGTCATTGCGTTGTTAAAGTATGTAGATGCACAGAATTTAGGCAAAAATAAAGTAGTTTTAGGATGGATACAACACTCAATATGAATTAGAAAGAACTTTAAAAATTACGATTTTGAGACAAGATGGATGCCATACATCATTTTGAAGTGGGTCATGTGATCGTTTCATATCATGGACACGTGATCGCTTCATATAAGAGGTGTTATTATTATTTTAATTTTTATTTAAAAAACTACTGAATATATTTCGCTGAATTTTTTTTTTATATATTTTATGGAACAATTTGAATATTGCCTAAAATTTTCGAAGCAATTTGTGAATTTTAAATCCACTTAAAAAATGCTTGAAAAATTAGGTCCCATAGGGCTCAATGTATTCCATTTTTTCAACCCGGGTTCAATTCAAAACTAATTGGGTGATATTATTCATTTATATTCCCATAGGTCCTATAGACCGTCTGAACAACATACTAAAATTTCATTTTGATTAAGTCATTTTTACGGCAGTTATCGTGCTAACGGACAGACAGACAGACAGACAGACAGACAGACAGACAGAATGAACAAAGTCATAAACACTCTTCAACTTTGTTGTAAAGTGTTAAAAATAAATGTTATCCGTAGAATCGTCATTAGAAATTTTGCACAATACGCATAATGATAATATAATATCATATTAAACAAGAAAGATCAATTATGAATAAAGCATTGATTATGAAACACTTTGCAACTGAAATGCATTTTTATTTAAACATCTCTAAAATGCGATACATTCAGCGGTGATATTTTACAAATTATGGCAGGACGATAATTTATTTTACTTGGAAACTTAAAACTTCATCGAAAAAAAATGAACTTTATTCAAATGACACCATCGACATATAAATCGTCTGGCTCTCTATGTAAAAACAATGAATATTTCATTCATATCACTTTTATTCCAGACTCCAGAGCTAAATAATTTTGCGTGAAAAAAAATCAGCAATTCTTATACAACTCATGTTACAATTGATTTGCTTACATTCTGCATACGTTAAAATTAGGCTTCGTTGTAGAAATAATCAAAGTTTGAAGATTATTTAAACTCAAAAATATTGCAATTGCGTTGGCACAGAAAACAAGCAAAAATAAAGCGGTTTTCGGCCGGATGCAACACTAAATATGAATTTAAAAGAACTTTAAAAATCACGATTTTTACTCTGGGAAAAAAAGATGGATGCCATATTTTATTTTAAAGTGGGTCACCTGATCTCTTCATATAATATGGGGTTATTTTTTTAATTTTTATTTAAAAAACTACTGAACATATTTTGTTGAAATTTTTTTTTATATTTTATGGGATAATTTGATTCCCATATGTTCTACAGACCATCTGAACAACATACTAAAATTTCATTTCGATAAAGTCACTTTTATGGCAATTATCGTGCAAACGAACAGACAGACAAAATGAACAAAGTCATAAACACTTTTCAACTATGTTGGAAAGTGTTAAAAAATTGGAACAATATATTTTAAATTTGCAAAGTTAGAAAACCGATAAATAAAATCCACTTTGTTAGATAAATATCAGTTTTACCGTCTCGAGAAATATCTGCCATTTTATCATTATCGCCTGCCCGGGAAAAAAGCTGGTTTTGAAATATATATTTTGACGGATTTTCGGCCTTAAATGTCCACAATTTTCAAAGTAATTCGAATTAAATATATATATATATATAATCCGAAATACTATATCATTATGTGAGCTAGAGTGCCTCTGTAACAAATTTTGCAGCTGTCCAAAGCTCCTATTTCCGCTACAGAAAAAATACACGCAGAGACATAGACAAACAAGCATGTTCTTTTATTATGTAAGACAAGGCCTAATTACACAGTATTGCCCAAGACTTAATTAAGCGCCCTCTACGTAAATAATACAGATACAGATAACACAACTTAATTTCCTGTTTTAAACCTTAATCAATCCCACGCACCCTTTTTTCTATGTAAAACCATGCCAATTATACAATACGCCCTAAATAAGCTCCTTTGATACCCCTAAATAAGCGCGCTGAAAATACTTGAAATCACAAAGAAAAGAAAAGCAGTTCTTTTCTGTTAGAAAAGTTTTCGTTTTTAGAAAGTTTTGTTTAAAAGTTAGATTTTCGTATTTTATCTTCCAGTTCATGCTCTTCCATTATCTACGATTGAAGTTCAGAACTCAAGGTTGATCAAAAATTAAATAAAAAAAATATTTTGAAGCCGAAAATAAAATAAAACTTTATACACTGTTTTCAGAAGATCAAGTCCGATTTAAGTCAATGTTTTAGAACGCACTTGTAATATTGAAATAATTCTATATTCCAAAATTTGAAAATTTATCAAAATCCGCCAAGTTTGAAAATCACAATAAAGTCTAAATCGAACATCTGAGATATCGTTCGCACCTACGAAAGACAGAGCTCGCATGGAGCTGAATGGTCTGTTCGTAGTTGGATTTAAAATGTTGAAAATTCGACCGAATTTCGGATTTAAATGCTCCTAACTTTTGCACTAATTCGAATTTTAAATAGTCTTGCCAAGTCGTGTCATCCAAGGAGCTGAATTACCTCTATATCGAATTTTGCCTCAGTTCGAAGCTCACTTTACGATCTGGGTTCCATTATACTAATAGATTTAGTTTTAAAAATCAGGTTCATCAAGTTTCTGCAAATTGGTCTTAGAACCTGGACTTTATTACGCGGTACTCTCACAGTTTTAGCAACATTATTATATTGAAATATTTTTAATGTTTGTATATTTCTTACATTTTGACACTTATGCAAGCATAGTATGGGGAAACTCCAAAATTACTGTGTTCATATATTGGAGAAGGTACAAAATAAACTTCTGCATTTTAAAAAATATGGCAATCGTGATATTCCAACTGATGTCTTGCGCACAATCGAATATCCATAGTTAAATAATAAATGCAAGCTTTCAATATTATTTTTAATAATAGTTAGTGATGCCACATCTAACATTCCTTCCCAATTAACTTTCCATTTTACAGCGGTTTTAACAAGAAAATATGGTAACTTATGTTCTTCCCTATTGTAATACTAGAACGGCGTTGCCCCAGTCCTAAATAAGCACCCTCTACATAAATAAGACCAATCAGTTTCCAATTCGCCAAATCACCACAAAATGAGACATCAGTAGTTTGAGCATAAAAAACACCGTTTCACAAATGTTGAAAGCTAAAAAAATTTTTACGATCCTCTGAAAGATTCCCCTTCTGTAGGTGTGGCTTAAATCCCAGTGCCAGTTGGGCATGCGCGGTCGGCAGGTCGAACTATGTACGGCACTTCATTGCGGAACATCGAAAATCTTACAGGTCTACTCGCTTCAAAAAAGGACAGAGAATAAATTATTGATAAAATAAAATAAATAATGCTTTTCCTTAGAATGCGAAGATATATTCACCCAACTTTTGCCAAGCTATAAATTGTTTTCCGGTTTAGTTTTTCGAATGCAGCCAAAGAAATATCACACTACCAAAGAAATGCAAATTGTGATGTATTATTAAAAAAAATAAATATGAAGGAATTGGCCTACGAATACGGATTAAACATGGTTGGAAAGAATATTCTTCTAATTTTCGATAGTGTTTCTGTGATAATTGATGTAACATTATAATGATTAGATAATGTGATTAGAAACACATGTATACAGGGTTCCTAATAAAGTAATTATGCACCAAAGGTCCATGAGTGTACGCATTAAGTATATCTAGGTATAGATGTATTAGGTATATAAAGTGGCCATGCACGATCGAATAAAGGGATTGCAGCTCCTGGAACAGAAAATTTAAAAGTTAGAATAGCAAACTCAACAACAAAACAAGAGAGACGAGAAAAGCAAAGTTGTAGAGCATTGTTTAATGGGTACAACTTGACTATAAAAATGTAACGGAAAGCACTTAATACTCACAAATACGGTCAACGGCGATTTGCTGTTATATTAAGAAATGCTATAATAGGCAAAACATACATGCATAACAATTCAATGTACAGCTTTTTTAAAATGCCCTGCGTCTGCAACAATCCACATTTGAATTCAAGAAAGAATATGACCACGTACTTTGGCAAGAATTACTGGTGTCACCATTTTACAGGTTGTAATGATACGACATTTTGGCAGAGATTTCTTACCTTCCATATACGCGTTTTTTTCGATCCTGGTGTCGATTTGTAATAATTAGGTAATTCTTCATAACTCTTGTAATTGGTAGTTTTCGTGTATTTCACTTGGTTGGCGTGTTCGTTATCTTAAATTTTTAATTCTTCGCAAGGGATGCTGTAATCACTTTTATTCGATAGAGATTGGTTAATTCCATGAGTGTACACTATGCCTAATGTCTACACTCATAAACCTTTTCTAACATGTTATTGGGGTGGTGCTTTGGAGACTCTTCACATATATTTATACCGGGTTTCTGAAGACCTGAAAGCCAGAGACAGAATCGTGGGCTCATATGAGGGCCTTGCAACTCGTGGAGTTCTCTATGGATGTAATGCCTGTGTGTGCAACTCTAAAATTTTATTTTTTAAAAAGTTTATTGGTTCGAAAAGGTATGTTCTTATTAAAAAGAACAACTAATTTTTCCTAACTTTTATTTTCTCTGTAAGGAAATCTCAAGAAACCTTTTTAGTCCAAAAAGAAAGTAATTTAATTAGACAAAATTGTCGAAAGTAATTTAATTAGTCAAAATAGATTCAATGGGATACTTTCATGGAGCAATAGTTGATCACATTATGACTACTATCACTTTTTAGAAAGTAAAAATTTAGAAGACATTTTGGATTATTGTAAAATACTTTTCTAATATATATATATATTTTTAAGAATGAAGCATTTAAGGAGAAAATAACACCCAGAATTTTATCCCGAATGCGTCGGTTTTGACCAAATAGTCCTTTAAATTCTTGAATTTTGCTTGATTACTTTAATCAAAATAATAATTGTCTAATGTGTTTGTGTATTTACAGGCCTCTCAGAAGCCTCTTTCCCCACTCAATCAGCAGAAGACTTAAGTCCTTGCACACTTATAGTATCAGCCACGGGACAGAATTTAAATCAGCCTTTCATCGTTAACCCCGGTGAACGAAAAAATAGGGTTTTATCGAAAAGTCATTTCAGATTTCCCCCTAGAAGTCCCTCTTGTGATCTAGAAGGCTGAATCTTTGCACACTATAGTATCAACTATTGGACAGAACGTAACGTAGCCAGATTTTCAAAACCTTCCTCCAAGGCGGAGATTATAGTATTTTTTAGAAAGCAACGCTATGCATCACACGGTATGCATCACACGCACTCTAGCAAGACTCTAGCGCACTCTAGAGTGTTGCACACGCTATGCATCACACGTTGTTAAACAAGATAAAATTTATTTAAAAAGTTGCAGATTAATTTTTAAGAGTGTTAATTTCCTTGTCTTAGACAAGCTTAAATACAAGTCATGTATATTTCCCTTCCACTCGTTCTGTCTAGACACTCCGAAGAAAAAGAATACCGAATGCTGACCATGAATGCTAAAGATACTCATTTCTTAGTAAATTAATATCTCAAAAAACGGCAATGGTCACCGTCTGTCAAATTCGCACAGATGAATTCATGACCGAAACCTGATAATTCACTTTCCATCTCCTACTTAAACCTCCCCTTGGGGAAACCAAATTATCAAATTTATTCACTCAGAGGTGTGAAATTGTTCCTTAATAACTGAAGAAAACGTAATCACAGGTTAGGTGATGAATGATGTGAGAACACATGTTATCTGTAAATGACGCCGTTCTTTTTTTTTTATCACCATTCCTTCTCACTTTTACTCATCCACTGTCGAGAGGTGTGAAAACATCACCGTCTCTTAATTATCTGCAAATCACTCTTTCGACACCCCTTACGATAATTCGAAAATGCCCATTGCATGATATTACCATTTCTTGAAGAATCCATCTGCTAAATGAAGAATCTCGCCAGCAGATGGTGGTGTTGCTTGTAATAAGCTGCGTTCCGACTGGAAAGTAGAAATTACGTAATTAGCACCCATTGACAACCTTTGAATAAAGAATGACACAAGGTGTCACTGCTAGAGGCCTTTAGTATAGGTTTCAATTACAATGATGGTGATGTCTTTATCTGTAGATTTTCATTGCAAGCAGAAGGAACTTTCCTATAACTTGAATCACTCCCTCTAATATATCCTATTAGTCCTGGAGTAAATCATTGTCATGATTTAAAGGACTTCGAAACACCTGAGTTGCATATTAAGGCTTTTATAGAACGACTCGTATTTAAGCCTGTCAAAGACAAGGAAACTAACGTTCTCAACAAATGAAACTGCGTTCTTAACAAATAACGTTCTTAACAACTAACGTTCTTAACAAATTAAAACGTTGTATTTAGTTTAATAATGTACAATGATTAGCGTCGAAAATAGTCTCACTTGAAAATTAGCATAAGTTTTGCCTCGTGGTCGAGTTTCAACCTCTTATGTTCGAGTTAATAATTCGAATTAGTTTTTTAGTTATTTTATATTTTAGCATAATTTAGCACAATTTTGAGAGATTTTCCCACAAATCGCATCCTATCTATTGACCAAAAATATTATTACAGAGAGATCATATCTTCATGATCCGGGGAGATACGTCTTTGTAAGATTAAAAAAAATCGAATTAATTTTTTAGTTGTTTTATGTTTTAGCACGATTCAGTATGAATTTAAGTCATTTTCAAACAAATCGGTTCCTTAGCGAATTAAAATATTATGACAGAGTTTCCATCTTAATACCATCGGAAAGACCAAGAATTATTTTTTTTCCAAAAAGTATATTGAACGGAATCCATATTATTAATATACGAATTTTCATAATTTTTAATAAATACATACTTTTCGAGTATGAAAATCTAAGCATCGTGCGACTATGAAATTTGGTACCCATGTTTAGCACGATTTAACACGGTTTTGAGCGATTTCACACAATCGGTTTCTTAGCTATCAAAAATATTATTACAGGGTTTCCATCTAACGTCATCGGAAAGTTCTAACAATTATCTTTCAAACGGAATCCATTCGATTAATTGACAGATTTTTGTGAATTTTTAAATAATATATACTTTTGGTGATAGAAGATGTAATCTATCTTCTATCTATAATAATAAAGGAAAATGTCTGTTCCTCTGTCTGCGTATGTCATCTGTAGTGGAAAATCTAAGCATCGTATGAACATGAAATTTGGTACACAGGTACTTCAGGACTTGCGTATGAAATATGTGACAAAATTTAATTAACATTAGACAAAATTTAATTAGTTGCACATCCAAGACACAGAACCAAATGGCATTATTCTCAACGTGTGATGTAGAAATGGATTCATTAATGAGTACTGTTCCTAAACGTATTTACGTTTGTAAAGTTATAGATGGAAGGAATCACGATATCAAGGTATGAACTTAGACATTTTTAGTGATAATAAGGCATCTATATCTCTATGTGAAAATGTGGTTGGAGAAAACAGATCACATCATTTCATTTGAAATGTATATTTTATGTACACTAAAACATTTGAAAGCGTATTACTTAAAGTTTCAGGGAAATCAGCTGTCTGTAATGGGGAGTAATGTTGCTGATAGTTTTGGATAATGTATATATATATATATATATATATATATATATATATATATATATATATATATATATATATATATATATATATATATATATAGTATATATATATATATATATATATATATGTTAGATTATTTAAAAAATAATAGTCTTTTTAAACATTCATCATTAGTATTAAATTGAAAATTATCAATATGTATAGTGATTTAAATATTAAATATAAATATCTTAAATTTCCTTATATAGTGCTTATTCCAAAATTTCATAAAAATCCTATTAAATTTAGAACAGTAACTAGTGGCCAAAATACTTACTGTACTAGTGCGAGTAAATTATTACTAAATTCTTTAAATCTAATAAATAATAGTTTATGCCAGACTAGCAATATATATAATTACCTTATTCTAAATAATAGTAAAGAATTAAAGAATAAATTAACATCTCGTAGAAAAATAATAGGATTTCAAACTTTTGATTTTAAAGATCTTTTTAATACTCGTAATATTAAGATATCTGAACTACATGATGTAATTTTAGCTCTATATAATGCTTATATTACTAATCTTTCAAATCAAATTAATTTTATAAATTTTCCTAAACTTCTTCTCTTTGTTATTTTCAATAATTATATTTTTCAAGGAAATAAATTATACAAGTCTCAGAAGTTCCACAGGGTGGCTGCAGTAGCAGTATGTTAGCTAATTTATACCTTTATCATTATGAAAAGTCTTTTACTTCAATAGATTATACTTTTTACAGATATGTTGATCTGATTTGCTTAGTACATACAGAAAATTATCTCATAGATATAGATTTCTATCCAGACAATTTGGAATTAAATCCTAATGAAGCTACTATTAGTAATAATGTTAATTTTTTGGATTTAAATCTTTTTATTGATCCTTCTAATAGAATTGTTACAAATTTATATGATAAAAAAGACTATTATAATTTTAATATTAATAAAATCTTACGATTTAATTCCTGTAACTCGATTCAATTGTTTAGAAATATTATATTTAATCAGCTTTTTAGAATTTATAGATTATCTGATAAAAAATTTCATGCTATACATATAAATAATCCCAAAATTACCAGCAATTTATATAAATATCCCTCTTATTTAGTAAATGTTATTGTTAAAAAATTTTGAATAGCTGGATTTTTATAATTCTTTTCATAGTATCTTATAATTCTATTCATAGTATCTTATATTAGCCAGACATCTCCATTCTCTTGTATTATTAATACTTTTATTTTTACATCCTCTTCAACGTCAGCATTACTATTATTAGTCCCACCTTTTACTAGCTCTTTTTGTATATTATTACTTTTTCTTACCTTTTCGCTTTACTGTTTTTCAATTCTTAAGAATGGCAACAGTAGATCATATTTTATTTTTTCTTTGCGAAGGGCAACACTGGTCTCTTCATTCAGTTTTCTCGGTTTCGACTCGTTTGTACATATGCTGTGCATTTTCCAGGTATTCATGTTTTCTTTTTTATTCCTTCCTTATGTATGTCGTCCAAGTAGAAATAGTTTATAGATATAATCTATCTATTTCTTCAGAAACATACATATTTTGTGTTTGCTTCGTCAAAATACTTGGACTTGAAAACGAATTTTACGAAGTGAACATTTTCATTTTTTTAGGCTTAGCCCCTTTTCCACGTGTATAGCGATATAGCTTGATTTTTAAGTTTTTCTTTATTCGTTTCCATACCATTGAATTTTGTTGATTTTCTATAACTTGATAACTCGTGTTTAGTATTTTTTTTTCCATTTGATTGATGATTTGCTATTTTATATTTTATTCTGTGGGTGTTTTAGAAAGTTGGGTTTATCGTGTTGCAGCTTCTTACTTTTTGTTCATTGGATTTTCAAACTACTATTATATATATATATATATATATATATATATATATATATATATATATATATATATATATATATATATATATAAGAAGATCAAAAAAGATGGAGATGTGAAATAAGTGCCAACAGGGAAATAACAAAAGGCCAAGGGGGATTGTGACCCCTTGTTCCCGTTTATAGCCAGCTATTACTCCTGAGGAAACACTCACGGAACCGTTACGTGCCTGTGGCCAATTTCCTTGGAACGCCAAAGTAAAAGACGTATGCCAGAAGTGAATGCAAGGACTGAGTGGAGAAAAATAATTTGGATTGAGACAGGTTGAAGTTGGCGTTCCAGGGAAATATGGCCACAGGCACGTAACGGTTCCGTGAGTGTTTCCTCAGGAGTAATAGCTGGCCATAAACGGGAACAAGGGGTCACAATCCCCCTTGGCCTTTTGTTATTTCCCTGTTGGCACTTATTTCACATCTCGATCTTTTTTGATCTTCTTATATACAAGACATTAATAGAGCTGCATTGCGCCTATATGACTTGGCATTTTATATTGGTTTACAATCGGGTACGTTTCGTACTTTGTTATTTACAATATATATATATATATATATACATATATATTTACAAATATATATACAAGTATATATACCGGGTGGTCGGAATTAAAACACCCCTATTCTGAACTCTCTATACATCAAACTACTCAGTGTAAAGGCTCCAAAATTGTTGAACCTACTATTCAAGACATGGGGAAAGGGATTACGCGAAAAAAAAAATTAGTTCCAGAAACGCCGATAGGTGGCGCTGTACAACAGAAAATATGCTGAAAAGGCACAAAATAATCACAAAAAAACAAACACATGCAATATGGAATTTTTCCTTTTCAATTTCTTTTCCTGATATGAAAAAAAGAAGATAAAAAGTGAAGAAACTTAAACTGACATTGTAACTGCAATTTCGCACTGTAAGCACAAAAATTTGCATAAACCCTTGGTTTGCAGCTACTATGTTCTGGGCATAAAAGGGGATAAAACTGGGAAATTTTCATTCTTATCAGCGATGGCTGTCACACTGCCAGAACGCGCTTTGCTTGTGAAGCTGTTTTCTGAAAACAAAGGACATGCTGCAGCTCCACTTCGAGAGTTTCGTCGACTTAAAAATTTGCGCAAAGGACCATTACTTCCACAAGCTCTCAGGAGAATGATCGCTGGATTCGAGAAAACTGGACATCTTGGAGTTCAACCGGGTGGAGGACGCAAATCGACTCGTTCAGATGTCGTTGACAATGTTGCCACCGCTATTGTTGAACAATCAATGGATAACGTTATAGGCTGTAGTAGTGCACGTGCGGAACGTACTGAGAAACATAGTGCATTTTTTCCCGTACAAAATTAGTCACAATCACCACTTGCTGACCATCAACAGGGAGAAGCGACTGACCTATGTATGACATTTCTGGTTAGTTAGAGTTGAAGTGGGGTCATCGTGGCCCTGGCAGATTCTATGGAGCGATGAAGCGCATTTCCATCTATGTTGAACAGTCAGCACCCATAACTGTCGCATTTGGGATACGGAAAACCCTCGTACCTTCCAAGAAATTCCACTTCACTCACCGAAAGTTACAGTCTGGTGTGGATTCACAGCCACATTCATTCTTGGACCTTTCTTTTTCGAAGAGGCTACTCCCAATGGCCCTGTGACATGCACCGTGACGACCAGGAGGTACAAAAACATGCTCGAAAATTTTGTTGTATCCCAACTGCAACAGCACCAATGTCTTGATTCAATTACCTTTATGCAAGATGGAGCGCCCCCAGTCCGCAGTTTCTTCGGCAACATTTTACTAATGGTAGAGTAATTAGTCGTGTGTTTCCGACACCCTGGCCATCTCGTTCTCCAGTTCTTAATCCCTGTGATTTTTAACTGTGGGGATACTTAAAAAGTCTTGTTTATCGAGGGCGTCTGGTAACCTTGGCAGATTTGAAAGACAGTATCACTCTGCATGTGAGAAGCATCTCAATCGACCAATTACGATCAGCAGTTGAACAAGCTGTCCACAGACTGCAGATTTTACATCTTGAAGAAGGGAACCATATTGAACAGCATTCCCTGCATCGATAAGGTCCTTGTGATATGAATGTTTGGTATGTTCGAATAAAATGTGTTACAGATGTGTATTTTGTGTCTTTTCACCATATTTTCTGTTGTACAGCGCCACCTATCGGTGTTTTTGGAACTATTTGTTTTCGCGTAATCCCTTTCCCCATGTCTTGAATAGTAGGTTCAACAATTTTGGAGCCTTTACACTGAGTAGTTCGATGTATAGAGAGCGCAGAGTAGGGGTGTTTTAATTCTGATCACCCGGCATATATATATATATATATATATATATATATATATATATATATATATATATATATATATATATATATATATATATATATATATATATATATATATGCACCCATAAAAATTTGAGCTGCAACCGCGAAACTTGGTCAAAACAAATGTCGTTCTAAGAATTATGCATAGGATGATTATACGCCAGCTCCAATGATGTTATAGGGCTTATGGAACGAGCACGAGAATGCCGCATTGTGCAGCATTTAAAACGGCCAGTGTTCTCCCTCAACATAGATAAAGCCGTCTGGATTGGTTCCGATCTCGGTCCGGCTGAACAGTGTCCGATTGGAGGCATATTGTCTATAACGACGAATCCCGCTTCTTGCTCAGTGCTGATGACAGCTGCATATGTATGGAGTAAAGAAATGACCAACGTCCCGATCCCGCATTTGTTGTCAAACGGCTCAGTTTGTGTGACAGTCTGAGGGGACATCTCGTGGGACAGCCAATCTTCTCTAGTTGTGCTACAAACGAATTTGACGGCTCGTTTTGTGCGTCAACGATATTCAGGAACCGATCGTTCTGCCTATGCTGTCAAGTCGCCCAAGTTCCATTTAACAACAAGACAATGCTTGAGAACATACTGAACGACTTTCTCAATAGCTCACAAAGAATGACTGGACATGTAACGCAATCAGAAAGCTTCTTCTTCTTCGGCGCAGACCGTCCGACCTATCCGTAGTTGGAAGGTATCTGTTTGGACAGCCGGGAAGTGCTACCCAATTTAGACCGAAACCCATTGAGGCGGCATTCATAGGAACCGTATTCTCCTCCCCATTTCACCAACTTCTCGCGAGATCTTGCGGGCCCACATATTTAACGTACCCATACTCCACGTGACAGTTTGGGAAAAGCAGAAAATCGAACTCGGTGCGTCCGAGTGCAATCCCCGCGCGCTAATCACTGTGCTGTCCTACCCCTGCAATCAGACATCTTACTCATTATATAAATAGCTGAGGAGTTGTGTTCGCAATCGGTTTAAATTATTAAAAACAAGTTTTTAAAGTTCTGCATTAGGTCTTGCGTTGCTCAAACTATTTCTTAATGCCCAAAACGACTTGCATTCCTCAATTGTATCTATTTAAAACCGTATCCGGATGTGCCAACAGTCAAATATAAACAAATGCTTGTTAAATATGACAACGTGAGGTTTGAATATTACAATTACTTGTTTGCATACGTAATTCCATAATTTTGCAATTTTTAAATGCATTTAAATGTATGTAGATTTCTAGTGTCTGATTAATTTCCCTATATGCGTAATATAGTCTGGAGTCCATATGCTAAATATTTTATTCGTAATATTAAAGACGTTCAAATTCAATTTCTGAGATACATTTTTAACACGTTCCAACATAGTTGAAAAGTGTTTATGACTCTGTTCATTCTGTCTGTCTGTCTTCTGTCCGTTAGCATGATAACTGCCGTAAAAATGATTTTATCAAAATGAAATTTAGTAAGTTTTCAAACGGTCTGTGGGATATATGGGAATGTAAATGAATAATATCACCCAATTAGTTTTGGATTGAACCCTAGTTGAAAAAGTGAAATACCTTGAATCTTATGGGACTTAATTTTTCAAACATGTTTTAAGCGAAGCTAAAAGTCACAAATGGCTTAAAAAAATTTTAGAAAATTAGCAAATTATCCCATAAAATATATAAAAAACATCTGAGCAAAATATGTTCATAAATAAAAATTCAGAAATAAAAATTCATACAATATGGCTATAATTATTATTTTAAGAGATTGCGTGACCAACTTCAAAGTGAAATATGGCATCCATCTTTTTCCCAATGCAAAAATTGGGATTTTTAAAGTTTTTTTTCATTTATATTTAGTGTTGCATCCGTCCGAAAATCGCTTTATTTTTCGTATTTTCTGTGCATCTATGTATAATCTGCGTCAACGCATTACAATATTTTTGAGTTTGAATGATCATCAAACTTCGATTATTTCTACAACGGAGCCTAATTTTAACGTATACGGAATGTAAACAAGAATTGCTAAGTTTTTTAACGCAAAATTATTTAGCTCTGGAATCTAGAATATCAGTGATATGAATGAAATATTCATTGATTTTACACAGAGAAGCAGACTATTTCATAGCATCGTCTTTTTCGATGAAGTTTGAAGCATGGAGTTAGAAAATACTTTTACCTCCACGGTTTTAAGTTTCCAAGTAAAATAAATTATTGTAGTACTATGATAATTAAAAAATATCACCGCTGAATGCATCGCATTTTAGAGGTGTTTAAATAAAACTGCATTGCAGTTGGAAAGTGTTTCATGATCAATGCTTTATGCATGATTGCTCTTTCTTGTTTATAAATTAAATGTTGTTATTTGCAACAGTTTTATATTACTTTCCTTATATATATAATGTATAAGGAAAGTATTGTGACGGGGTCGAAAATTCGAATTCGAGTTTTCGACGGGAGAGCACGTTTCAAGCATCCCTGATCACGAATCAAACATTTTTGAAGTGATGTCTGTGTGTGTGTGTGTGTGTGTGTGTGTGTGTGTGTATGTGTGTCAGTGAGTCTGTGGAGACGATAACTGACGAACGAATTTACCGATTCGAACCAAATTTGGTACAAAAATCCCAATCCGTAAACACTGGAAGCCCATTGTTTTTATACGCAATCGAATGTTCAGAAACCCCTAAATTTTCGAATAAAATTTTGAAAAAATCGTTAAAAAATCAAAACCACTAATAAAGTTATGCAAATAGACATTTCTTATGTAGTTTTTCATTAGGAAACGATTGGCATAAATTTTAGAACGCTAACAGAAACCGTTCTCGAGATATTGCACATTTTTCAAAAAAATTATCAAAAAGTCATATAAAATTTAAAAAAAATTTCCTATTGAGAAACATGTTCACTTTTCATATGTAATACCATACGATAAATTGGGTGACATCATTCTCGTGGATCTAGCTCGTTCCATTCATGGAAAAATTTACTTTGAGTAATACTTTTGTATTTGAACGCCAATAGTCATTTGTCTGCTGTAAGAATAACTTATTTCTTCATCCATAACGCTTGGCGAGATTTTGGCGACGAATTTGGCGGAATGTCGCCAATTTGGCGACTTTTTGAAATGCTGCCAAATTAACGAAAATCTCGCCAAATGGATAAAAATGACGCTAAATCAATGCAAATGACGACTAATTGTCGAAAATTCAATATCTTGGAAGAATATTAGTATCTACTATAAGAAAAACCTATTTTTTACTGTAAAAGTAATAAATTCATTACATTATATAAGGAAAGTCATGTGTTGCCCACATCAGATTTTTTTTACTTTACTCCGGACTAGAATTTTTTTGGGAATGTAGACTATTTTTTTGTTTTCATAGTCTTTTATAATCTACATAATATAGACTGTCCCAGCTTATTGAGAGATTAATATCTGTTTTTCTTCTTACAATACTAGAAATATACTTTCACTTGTTAAAACTTTTCGCAGTTAAAACTTTTTGTGAAACCGACCTAGCTTGTCTGGATGATTTATTGTTTACCTTTAACTTTTGATATTTTTTATGATTCACAGAATTCTTTTGAAATATTTCATGAGGTATGTTTTATGATTTTAGAAATGAATATTGATTGATTGCATTATAGTGTGAAATATTTTTATGAATTATTGTTTTTAATTTTCATGAAAGTACTTATTTTATTGTATTTACATTTTTTCTTGTGTATGTTTTTATATTATCAGTAATTTGTTTTTTCCTTATCTTTATTTGGAGTTGTGTCTGTTGGGGAGTGTATTCCAAATAAATAAATAAATAAATAAATAAAAATCTTATGTGGGCAGCACTTGACTTTCCCTTTTATAACGCAACTAAATTAAGTCTTTCACCGTTAACAAATGGTGTATAATATCCGTGGCACAATGTTTTTAAGGCTGAATTGTACATTTGTCACTTTTCCGGATGATAACATGTAAAACTATTTTGAAGTACCCAATTAACTTATACTTCGCGCAACTATACATTTACAATTTTCAGTATTGATAGAATCCGCAATAAGCAATGTAGTCCATATTTTGAAATATTTTAATAATTAATTCATCAATCTGGCTTTATTTTTGTTAATTCAGCGTCATTTCTATGATTTCTACTATATGTTCGTCTTTCTTCGCCAAGGTGGTGATATTTCGTTAAATTAGTCGCCAAGCATTACACAGACGAAGAGAAGGGCTTGCTTATATATAAATGACTATTGCGAATTGTTGGTCGTAAAAATACAAAGCTGTAACACAAGTATCTTTTCTCGTGAAAGGAACTAACTAGATCCAGAAGAATGGTGTTAACAAATTTAAGGCATAATATTACATGAAAAGTGAATATATTACACGGTAGTTAATACTTTTTATTAATTTTATGTAATATTTTTGATAGATTTTAGCAAAACATGTAATATCTTGAGAACGGTTCATGATAACTTTATAAAATTCTTGTTTGTAACCTTCTGACGAAAACTTGCATAAGAATAACTTAGGTACATTATTAAAGATTCTGATTTTTGAATGATTTTTTCAAAAATCTCATTCGGAACTTTGGGGACTCTTCCGAGCATTCGATTGCGTTTAAAATCAATAGGCTTCCAGTATCCACTGGATTGTATATATTTATACCAAATTCCGTTCGAAACCGTCCATTCGTTCGTGAGATATCGCTTCTACAGACTCATGGACACGCACATAGACACACACACATACAGACATCATATCCAAAACGTTCGATTTGAGTTCTACTTGAAACGTGCTCTTCCGTCAAAAACTCAAATTCGTATTTTCGACCCCGTCACAATACCTTTTCCTATACTTTATACTATGTATACAGGAAAATGAGAATATGTTACTAGAATTCGCACATTTTTAATCACAAGCAACGGCGGTTATATCTTCTTTTAGTAAAATGAAATATTCATTTTTACTTTCCTTATATACAATGATGTATAAGGAAAGTATTGTGACGGGGTCGAAAATTCGAATTCGAGTATTCGACGGGAGAGCACGTTTCAAGCATCCCTGATCACGAATCGAACATTTTTGAAGTGATGTCTGTGTGTGTGTGTGTCTGTGTGTGTGTGTGTGTGTGTGTCTGTGTGTGTGTGTGTGTGTGTGTGTGTGTGTGTGTGTGTGTGTGTCAGTGAGTCTGTGGAGACGATAACTGACTAACGAATGGACCGAATCGAACGAAATTTCGTACAAAAATTACAATCCGTAAACACTGGAAGCCTATTGTTTTTATAAGCAGTCGAATGTTCCAAACCCCCCTAAATTTTCGAGTGAAATTTTAAAAAAATCGTCAAAAAATCAAAACCACTAATAAAGTTATGCAAATAGACATTTCTTATGTAATTTTTCATTAGAAAACGATTGACATAAATTTTAGAACGCTAACATGAACCGTTCTCGAGATATTGCACATTTTTCAAAAAAATTATCAAAAAGTCATATAAAATAAAAATAAAAATATTTCCTATTGAGAAACATGTTCACTTTTCATATGAAATACCATGCGATAAATTTGGTGACAACATTCTCGTGGATCTAGCTCGTTCCATTCATGAAAAAAATTCTTTGAGTAATAATTTTGTATTTGAACGCCAATAGTCATTTATCTGCTGTAAGAATAACTTATTTAACTTATTTCATTATTTTATTTATTGGCGTGATTTTGGCGACGAATTTGGTGGAATGTCGCCAACTTGGCGACTTTTTTACATGTTGCTAAATTAACGAAAAACTCGCCAAATGGATAAAAGTGTCGCTAAATCAATGAAAATGACGAGTCATTGACGAAAATTCAATATCTTGGAAAGAATATAAATATCTACTATAAAAATAATCTATTTTTTTTTACTGTAAAAGTAGTAAATCCATTGCATTATATAAGGAAAAACATGTACTGCCCACATCAGATTTTTACTTACATAAACGTTGGATATTACATGTTTATAGAATTTTCAATACATAGATGAGTGCTATTTTCCCCGCCAATTAGTTTTATTCCCTTCCTAATTTACGTTTGACATGGTAATCACTGCAAATCTTGAAGGCTGTGGCAAATCGTGAATTTCTGTTTAGCTCTAAGGTTAACGTGAGGATGCCACTTCATTATCACCTGGCGTGATCGGGTACTCAAATATTGCAAATAGATTGGCAGTAGATACGCAGCATTAAAAAACTGCAGTTGCTGACAGCTAGGATTCTATATTCTGTCTCATCAGAAATGCAGGAAGTTCAATGCATAACAATTAAAACAATTCTATCCTGACAAAATATAAAACTGCTGCCTTTGAGAATAACACTTTTAGTACGTCCTTAAGGAAAGCCGACATTTTTTATTTTTTATTTTATTAACTTAAAAGAATGCAATCTGCAGGACAAATTCCCAGTAACAGCGTGTAAAATAAAATACAATACAAAATATACAGATTAAAATATAATAATATACATTAAAATGCAAACTATTGACAACAAATGTGTATTGATAACAAATGAGTAACATATGCAAATTGCGCGAGAATAATTGTTTCGAGGGAGTTTGGATCCCTCTTCATCAGATAAAAACAGTGTCTTAACAAAATACATGTTTATATTACATGATATAAAGTTTATGTATGTTTTTACATGGTATAAAGTTACATGATATAAAGTTACATGATGTAAAGTTTTTACATGATATAAAGTTAAAGTATGTTTATATTACATGAGCAAGATCTGTAAGATCTGTAAGATGACAGACCAAAATAAGAGAGTAACGTTTTCGGAAAGTATATTAGCTAACATTATCAGACTTTGTTTATACTCTTCCGAATTTTATGTTTGGGTACGTTTTCTGTAGTTTGTTCACATGTTATTTGAATTCGACTTATACAGATTTCAAAACTTATTAATTCTGTTATTTTTGGTAAAATTTTCTTATTTCCTACCACTTTCGCAGCTACTTCAATCAGATTGGATGGCATGTATTTGAGTTTCATAAATTTAGATCACATAGCTTCAGATGCCGGTTACCTGACCAGTAAATTTTTATTCATACTCTTCTTATTTCTAATATCCTGCTTTGGTAATTTTAAAGTAGTTTGATTGTATGATATTTGATTATATGATATTTGATTATAATAGCTCATGTATCAATAGGTGTTTTTCATAAATTTGCACAGATATAGTATCAATCATCGGAAATCATTTAACGTAGACGTATTTTCGATTTACTCCTCGTGGGCCTAGAAAATGGGGTTTTCGAAAAACTTTTCAGACCCTTCAGACCCCCCCCCCCCTCCCGCGTTGCAGTGCAGACGATCCATCGCGATGACTCAATGCGATCATTTAAAAATAAAAAAAAATTAATATTCCTTATAAAATAGATTTTTTTCTTGGAATGCTCATGTATATAATATATATGGGGATGTTTTAGCCAAATTATAGAGTGATAATCTTTGTTTTCATAAAAAATGCAAATTTCTATGTATATTTTCAAAAAAATAAATAAATGTGAAGGAATTGCCAAAGGGATTTGGTTCAAACATTGCTAAGAAGAACGTTTCAGATCTTTTCGAGGGAAACTCTGTGAGAACTCTGTGAAACTCTCTTCATGAAGGAAACTTTGTGAGAATAATTTAGTTCACTAAGAAAAGATTTGTGTGAATGTCATCCTAAACCGGGGTAAACTAAAAAACTAGTATGAAATTAAAAATAAAATAACACCGAGGTGCACCTATCCGTGTCCTGAAGTACTTGTGTACCAAATTTCATGGTCGAACTACGCTTTGGTTTCCCGCTATAAACTGAACGTACTGACACACACATAGACATACATATTCCTTTATTATGTAAAATAAATAATACCGCTCAGTTTCTAAAACGCCAAAACTGTTTCAATTCAAATTATCACGAAACGCGAAATAATTTAAGCATAAAAGCACAGCTTCAGAAAATTTCCTTATAGCTCAATAACACGCTCTCCACAAAAGTAAAAATAATTCAATAAATATAAATAAATATTCTAACACAAAATCACAATGAGATGTAATTCATTACGTAAAATTCGCAATGAGAGAGTTTATAATTATACAAAATATTCTGAGGCGTCATATAATATCACTTTATAACACTATAGAATATCTTGTCACATTGAAAACAAAAGAACGTTTTATCAACTAAAGATTGTGACAACAAATTGAAATAAAAAATTAATATCCGAAATTAAATATCCAAACTGTCTAAATTAACAATCAACCATCTAAACTTAAGCATAAATATCTGTTCACTATCAAAAACAAATTGCGAGCATCGTGACGAACAATTACACATACCTGAGAAAAACATACATTCCTTCAGATACAATCAGTTCAAATCTAAATCCTCACGACATCAGTTTAAATTCATCATACGCCGGTTGCCCGCATATAAAGGAAATATTGTTTCCGCGGAATTATTTCTTCACCCCCATCCAAATATATCCACTTCCCTCAATTTAAAATTAATCCTGTCCAGAGCAAGGAAAAGATCACACGCATGGGAGCGTGCAGCCAGTCTATTGCGGTGAATGAAAGCGATCAGTTAAAAAATTACGAAAATTCAAATTAATCATGAAATCAAAAAATGTGGTTTTATTTGTGTGTGTGTGTATTAGAATGCTCATATATATGAGGATGTTTTAGCCTAAATGTAAAATTGTGCAAATCTTAATTTTTCGGTTGCGATGATATATATATATATAAGAAAATGTCCCGCGTATCAGGTTCAGACATCTTTTCGGTGGTTTCAAGACGAAGACTGTGATAATACTTCAGGTCAATAACAAATCGATTTGTGTAAATATCGACCCAAATCGGAGTAATGAATAAAATAACCAAAATTCTAACTCTAAATTTAAAAAAAAATAACGCCAAGGTGCACATATTCGGGTCCTGAAGTACCGGTGTATCAAATTTCATGGTCATACGTCGCTTAGATTTCCTGCTACAGACTCCACAGACACACACACAGACATCTTCCCTTATTATGTTAGATATATAATATTTTTTTACTGTGAAGAAATAAAAACTTTTAGGGTCTTTCCTCGACTGTACATCCAAAAAATCAATGACTTTAACATTCATCGATTAAAATAATTGTACCAAATTGCATCATACGATTTGCGTAGTTTGTTCGACAGATATCGTTTTCATGTACAGACAGTTACTCACACACAATACTGAAAACATGGTTTATTAGTATTCAGGAATACTCTAAATGATCGTTCAAAATCTGAGAGTTTGGCGCCTCAACACAATTGTCAGGTTTGGAAATTGGCATCAACATATTTAACCGTTTATTTTTGCACGCGGAATTACAACACGTGAAGAGAATGAAATGAAATGTATTGAGTATTTCAGAATGTCAAGAGAACTGATTTGTAATTGATTTAGATAAGATATGTTTTTGGATCGAAAATAAAGCTTTAGGATTACATTGTGCATTTTATATTGAAGTTGTTTTTTAAAACAGAACTCTGTTTCATCGAGCATCCCTATTGGAATGAACCCACATATTAAAATCCTCCCCAATAATTTCCTTTTACACATACGGTATTGTAGGAAATGCAATAAATATATTAAAATTTTAACAAATTATTTACATGCATAATTGTTTAAAGTTCATTTTTGCTTTCCTTACAATAAATAGTACAATGGAAACCTGTTGCAAAGAAATCTCAAAGGACCGTCGAAGCATTCGTTTCAGATAATGTTGTTATAGGTGAAGCATTAACCCCGCAAGTATACTTTTAAACGTCTAACTAGCACGATTACTCTGCGTTACATGGGATTTCATTTGCAAATTTATGAATAAGAGCCAGCTTCGCAAATAATACATATAACACAACTCAATTAATCTTGCATCTGCAACCACAATAAACCCAAAAGCAAAAAAAAAAAATATATATATATAAAATAAAAAAGGCGGTATAAAACACCAATCGGGAGCGTTACACAATGTTACATGGTCCAGAATTTTCGCATTTATCAGTACGGCAGTCTATTTGGCGTACTTTTGGAGAAAAAAACTTTTCGTCAGACAAGTAAAATTAAATTTTAAATGCTATCATAAGTTTACGTCCGATTCCGGTGAATTTTTCACAGAATGCTTATAATTATGAATTAATCGGCTATTTATAAAATTATCTCTAAAATTCTGAAAGTTGTTGTAGTCATTGTAAAAGCGCAGCAATTTCTGCAGTGACAAATAGATGATTTGGCGATCACTGTTCTTATATATTGCGATCGGAAAATTATTTGCTAGATGCATTTAATTTCAAAATAGCGAGATTTAGGCCAAATTTTGGCTTTCAACAGTTCATAACTTTTAAACTACTTCTAATTTTAAAAGCATCACGACGAGGCGTATTGTTCCAGGAAGTCAGCCACACCTATAATGAATTTTGCGATTGTTCAAAGCTTAAATTTTTTGCAACAGGTGACACAAAAAGAGAGGCGTATATTTTATTATGTAGAAATACATACGGACGTGATAAGTAATATCAATATAATTGTTTCACTTGCAATTTATGCTGTGGGAAGTAATCCGTTATTTTCCGCTACTTATGTTAACAAAAAATGTTTCAAAGACAAGCGCAGTCAATTTTGGAGTACTGTTCATTCAAAAATAATTGATTTTCTTTCTGTTGCTATTAGGTACATCGTATGAATTTCTCTTTGCTCTTGGGAGACCAAGAATACCAAATATTGGGAAAAGTTCTCATAAGATGACCTGAATTTAATTCAAAGTCTGATTAAAGGAATATTTTGCTAGAATTTGACCAACTATAAACCGACTTTTTTTTTATACATATTCGTTACACATAGAGTCCAAGATTTTCTACATAACAATTTCGCAACTTTATAGCACACGTGGAGCTCAAATTAGATGAACATACCCTATTTCGCAAACATTTTTTCTATGAAATCAAAATATAAATATATATATATATATATATATATATATATATATATATATATATCGATTGTGATTTCATGATATATATATATATATATATATATATATATATATATATATATATATATATATATATATATATATAATAAAAGTTTGAAAGTCCAACGAAAGAAAAGTGAGAAGCTATAACTCGAAAAACCTAACTTTCTAACAAGCTTACAAAATAAAAGTATAAATCAGCAAATCTTCAGTCAAATGGAAAAAATACAAATTTCGAATCATCACGTTAAAGAAAATTATCAAAAATCAATGGTATGGAATCGACAAAAGAAAAACAGATGAAATCCAAGCATTAATGCTATACACGTGGACAAGGTCTAGGCCTAAATCATGGATTTGTTCACTTCTTCAAAACTCTTCCTCAGGTTCAAGTGTTTTGTTGAAGCAAACACAAAAAATGTGTGTTTCTGAAGAAATAGATAGATTATATCTATAAACTATTTCTACTTAGACAACATACATAAAGAAGAAAAAATAAAGGGAAACAAGAATACCTGGAATATAACACAACAAATGCACGAACCTGTCGAACCCGGGAACCCAGAATGAAGAGACCAGTGTTACCATTCTCAAAGGGAAAAGAAATGACCTACTGTTGCCAATCGTAAGAAATAAATAACAGTAATGCGAAAAGGCAAGAATAAGTTATAATATTCAATCAGAGCAACAATAAGGAGGGGCAAATAATAGAAAGGATAATGTTTAAGTGGATATAAAAATAAAATATTATTAAAACAAGAGTATGGAGATGTCAGGCTAATATATATAAAAAAAAAACCTATGAATAGAATTCATGAAAATCCAGCTAATCTAATTTTTTTAACTATGCCATTTACAAAATAAGAGGGATATTTATATAAATTGCTGGTAATTTTTAGATTAATAATATGTATAGCATGAAATTTTTTATCAGATGATCTATAAATTCTAAAAAGCTGATTAAGTATAACATTTCTAAACAATAGAATCGAGTTGAAGGAATTAAATGGCAATATTTTATTAATGTTAAATTTAAAATCGTATTTTTTATCATATAAATTAGTAACAATTCTATTAGAAGGTTCAATAAAAATATTTAAATCCAAAAAATTAATATTTTTACTAATAGTAGCTTCAATAGGAATTAATTCCAAATTGTTTGGATAGAAATCTATATCTATGACACAATTTTCTGTATATACTAAGCAAATCAGATAATCAACATATCTGTATAATGTATAATCCATTGATGTAAAAGACTGTTATATATATATATATATATATATATATATATATATATATATATATATATATATATATATATATATAACCTTCATTTTGTTATAATTTGCTGCCTTTATTATTGATAAGTAAAAATTTCCAAACTCGTTATATATTTTTTTAAATACAAAGCAGTCCAAGTAGAAAAGTTTAAATTCACTATGCACAATCAGAACTTTTATGCTGTTGCAAAATTTCGTGAATGTATATATTACATTTCTATATAAGATTGAAAGTATGTTTGTTTGTCTGTTTATATATCTGCCTGTCTGTTTCATATGCAAATCCACAGTTTTTGACGAATTTTTTTTCGAATTTGATATGGTTAAGAAACTTGAGCAACGTACTTGAGCGCAAATGAGATAATAATGCACCATACAGTACAGCTGTTTCGAAGATACGATAGATCTCAAGAAAACCAATAAATCTGAAGTGAAAATAACAAAACGAGGGGCCCATTTTGCTTTTTGACTTCATGTTTGTTGGTTCCCTTGCACTGACGAAGGGGAACTAGCGTATCTTTGAAACAGTTGTATGCTGCATTATTTATTATCTGTGCTTAAATACGTTGCTCACATTTCTTAACCTTTACAGAATGTGTTTTACTTATTGATTTAACAAGGCTATTCTAGGACGAGTAACCACGTCTATGTTTCGTATTTCTAGGATCAAAATTTGTAGAAATATTAACTAGTAAAAGGCCGGGCTTTAAATGGACTCTCACATATAAAGTATGCTGGCTGTAAAAGATTTCAGATCCAAACTTAATTTTACAAATAATTATGAAATTAGAAGTGTAAAAAATTAATTTCGATATGTTTCGTCACGTTCTTTTAACAAACGAGTAAAAAGAAAAGATAGTGAAGCTTAATATTGGACTCTATGTAACACTTTCCAACTTAGTTGAAAAATGTTTACGACTTTGTTCATTCTGTCTGTCTGTCCGTTCGCACGATAACTGCCGTAAAAATGATTTTATCAAAATGAAATTTTAGTATGTTGTGGAGACTGTTTGTGGGACATATGAAAATGCAAATGAATAATATCACCCAATTAGTTTCGGATTGAACCCGGGTTGAGAAAATAAAATACATTGAACCCTATAAGACCTAATTTTTCAAACATTTTTAAGAGAAGTTAAAATTCACAAATTGCTTCGATAATTTTAGGAAATATTCAAATTATACCATAAAATACAGGGTTAGCAAAAAATAAGTTTCCCACTTCAGAGGGCTCTAGAATGCGTTCTATTGGTCCAAATGAGATAAAATTTGAAATACAGATAATTCAAATGATGCGCTTGACATTTATTAAATCAAAAATTTTAGTATCACCATTCACCTATAGATGGCGCTATAACACAAATGGTATTTATTTGCATATATTGAAAATGTGCAACATTATTTGCATTACAGCGCATGCCTAGTCGCATTATTCTTTGGATAAAAAGACGGCGGATTCTGCATGAGCATTAGTTACTTCTCAGCACATCATGCCAACGTTGCAAGAGAAAGCGCTACTGGTGAAATTGTTCTACCAGAACCAGCAGAACTCCGTTGCAGCTGTAAAAGAATTCCGTCTTATGAAGCAGTTACTAGTACGAAGAGGTCCAATGTCTCCATGTGCCCTACGCAAGATGATAAAGAAATTTGAAACAACTGGGCAACTTGGCATTCTTCCAGGTAGAAGTCGAAAGCCAATCCAGTCTTTTAGCGTCGAAAATGTGGCTACCGCGGTTGTTGAAGCCAGCAGTCATTCGCCGCATGGTAGTGTGAGTGTGCCAGTTGTTTCCCGTGTATTGGATATGCCGTATTCCACAGTATATGCCGTAGCAGTTTTAATGCTACTTTTTAATATTATTTAACATTTATAAAGCCTATTAAATGTTGTTATGTGTATTACAGCGCCACCTATGATTATTTGTATTTCACATTTTATTTCATCTGGACCAATAGAACGCATTCTAGAGCCCTTTGAACTGAGAAACTTATTTCTTGCTAACCCTGTATATAAAAAAGATTTCAGAAAAATGTGTTCGGTAGTCTTTTAAATTAAAATAATAATTACACCCATATTATATAAAGAGATCATGTGACCTACTTCAAAATAAAATATGGTATCCATCTTTTCTTCCAAGTGTAAAAATCGTGATTTTTAAAGGTCTTTTAAATTTATAATTAGGGTTGCATCCATTGCATGGTTTGTCCTTAAATCTTTTATTCTTTTGTGTGTCATACTGATCAATGGAAACGTTTGGTGTACTTAGGAGTCTTTGTCTATGGTAAAACGCCTAGAAAAGGAGCAGATATGTCCAACACTGTTGATTCAAATGGTCAGGCTCATGAATTGATATGCTCCATTGGATTAGTATTGCATGAAGAGCTATTGTTATTTACACTTTTTTCAAGTTTCAAAGGTGGTATATATTATTTATTTGCTATAAGTGAAATACGATGAATAATCTAAAATGGGATTTTTGTTTTCCAGGATATATTTAGTTGAAGTAATAATCAGAATGTCTGTGTTGAACATTCGTTTAAAGTTCTCTAAAATCGTAACCCAAACTACATATTCTCATGAAAGAGAAAATTTTCAATTATTAAATTCAGGGTAATATGAAACGGAAAATTTACCTTTAAAAACCGGAACAGATATTGTTTTGCATTTCTTACAAATATGTTGCTATCTTTCATTTGCATTTTTAAAAACTTCATATTAAGCATATACCATAAAGCATATACGAATAAACCAATGTAGCAAAAGTATCAAAATGTAAAAAGAATAAATTTTATTTATGGCACATTTGTCAAGGCTGGCCTGTTTGGGTAATTATTAAGTCTGAGCCTTTTAGCTGATATTAAGTTGGTCATTTTAAACGTAACCTAACTCTGAATCGTAGATTAAGTAACACAGAGGTCTTACGGCCAGTGGCAATAACACACTGATTAAGGATTATAACTGAAACACATTTATTGTGCATACTATAATAATGCATCAGCTGGCTGCATCAAATAAAGATTAAAGATAGACATATACCAAAACAGCCAGTACTGCACGTTGCCGCATTTTATCTTAACTTAAACCTCAATATATGAAATTGCCTAATACCCTCCCATGGCCATCCAGGTCTCCAGACCTATCACCAATAGAACATGTCTAAGACATATTGAGACAGCAATTGCAGGCTTCTTAGAATACCACTGAATGAGTTGGCCAGTTGCAACATTTGTGGCAGAATCATCCACAGAGGGACATAAACATCTTAATTGACTCTATGCTGCACCGAATATCAGCTTACCAGAGGAGGATTTACCACTTACTAAAGTGTCATCTCCTTGCCACCATTTTTCAATAAAACGTTTTTTTAACAATTTACAACATAGTTGAAAAGTGTTTATGAATTTGTTCATTCTGTCTGTTTGTCTGTCTGTCTGTCAGTCCGTTCGCACGATAACTGCCGAAAAAATGACTTTATCAAAATGAGATTTTAGTATGTTGTTCAGACGGTCTGTGGAACCTATGGGTATATAAATGAATAATATCACCCAATTAGTTTTAGATTGAACCCGGGCTGAAAAAAACGAAATACATTGAACGCTTTGGGACCTAATTTTTCAAACATTTTTAAGCGAATTTAAATTTCACAAATTGCTTCGAAAGTTTAAGGAAATATTCAAATTATCCCATAAAAATATAAAAAAATTTCAGCAAAATATATTCGGTCGTTTTTTAAATAAAAATTAAAATAATAATTACATCCATATCATATGAAGAGATCACGTAACCCACTTCAAAATAAAATATGACATCATCTTGTGTCAAAATCGTGATTTTTAAAGTTTTTTTTAATTTATATTTAGTGTTGTATCCGTCCTAAAACTGCTTTATTTTTGCTTAATTTCTGTGCATCTATATTCTGAAACGGCGCAATTACAATTTATTTGCGTTTAAATGATCAATGCCATCCATCTTGTGTCAAAATCGTGATTTTTATTCTTTTTTTGTATATTTAGTGTTGTATCCGTCCTAAAACCGCTTTATTTTTACTTAATTTCTGTGCATCTGTATAACAACGCAATTACAATATATCTGAGTTTAAAGGATCATCAAACTTTGATTATTTCTACAACGGATCCTAATTTTCCCTTATGGAGTATGTAAACACATCAAGCTATAAGATTAGTTGTATAAACATTGTTGAATTCCTTTAACGCAAAATTATTTAGCTCTGGAAGTCTGCAATATATTTGATATGAATGAAACATTCATTGATTTTACATAGAGAAGCAGACGATTTTATAGCAGACTTTTTCGATGAAGTTTTAAGTATAGAGTTAAATTACTTTTACCTCCATGGTTTTAAGTTTTAAAGTAAAATAAATTATTATAGTATTATGATGAATGAAAGGAATAGAATAAAAGTGTATGAATGAAATATTTACTGTATTTTTCATAGAGAGCCAGGCGATTTATATTTCAATGACGTCATTTGAATAAAGTGCATTGTTTTCGATGAAGTTTTTAAATGTAATAAATTATTGTAGTATTGTGATAATTTTAGAAATTTTACCGCTGAATGTATCTCGCATTTTAGAGATGTTTAAATGGAATTGCATTTCAGTTGGAAATTGTTTCATAATCAATTCTTTATGCTTGATGATTGATCTTTCTTGTTTTCCTTGCTTCTAAATTCTAATAATTTTTAACGATAGATGCATACCGAGTTTCGCAGATGTAGCTCAATTATACATTTTTTGCAACGGAGTGTATAGTGGAGTATATTGCTTAGCATATATTAACAATATTTCCAATTGTATAGTTATATTTCCGTTATTAAGTTAAGTGGGTGCTTCTAAATAGTTTTACGTGTTATCATTCAGAAAAGCTCCCAGTGTCAGTGTACTTTTCAACGATAAATACATTGTGCTGTGGATCTTATCATTTATTATTTCGCATTAAAAGAAATGAACTGCTTGCTTTATGTAGAGAAAGAAAGTTATGTGCTGCACATATCAAATTTTTAAGATAGGTGTTATTTTCCTTATCGATAAAAAAATAGAAGTTCAAAATGAGAAAATCGGAGATAAATGTGAGCAGTTTTAAGATGCTTTTCTATGAGACAATCATTGATCCAGAGCGATTTGGATCACTAATGGCGCATACCCTCGCCTATCAATATAGGAACTGTAGATTGGGGAATATGCGAAGGTTTCGTCACATCATCTACAACAATTTTTGATAGCGTTCGACATTCGTTTGAGATTTTTGACGCTGATGGTAATTTTTCAGTAATTGAACACGGTTCAACGCCCCAAGTGTAGGGGGTTACGCTGAACTAGACGTATTATGTTCGGAAAGCAAATATGTACCGTGATAGTGCGTATTACGCCCCTGCAGCAAGTTTTTTATTCGTTGTTATAAATAGACGTATCGTAAAAGTGTTGTTGGGTTTACGAGAATTCGCTATATATTCATGTGTAATTTTTATCAGACCATCTTCAAACCCGGGTAATGCTGGGCGCATTTTCTAATCGATTAACTATTTTTAGCTTTGGAAAATAGTCTCAATTCAGATAACTGCGTATATGAACTGGTTTCGTGCTTATTATGCGTGCGTCAGCATGAAATAGTCGATATCTGTCTGTAATGACAGCAGAATACTTGATATAAGCCACAATTTTTGCGAACTTCTATAGGTCTCAACAATTCGGTCCTTCAACATAGATCATATATAATTCATCATATAGAGATTGATATAAAATTTAGCTTAGGCTATACCTAGCTACAAAAGCCAAGTTCAAACCCGCTTGTAAGTGGCGTCCCCTGCAGATGGATTTTGGGATTATATTTAGCTTACACTAGCTAAACATATTTAATGGATGAGAATAATAGAACAATAATCTAACCTTTACAGAGCAAGAAAGTTTAAATCCAGGACAGTATTTTAAATGCTTCTCCTACTTTCATGAATTCAATTTTCTCTTCTGACAAATAATCGATTTGTTTATTTTTCATTGTATGTTTTCTGACAAATAAGATAAAATATCACTCACGTGCTTTCACCACATAAAAGGCAATTCAAATGACAAAATTCCACAATCATTCATATTTTATTTAATAAAACATTTAAGGAACAATAGAATGCATTTTAGGAGCATTTTGTGCCTTGACAAGCATTCAAAATGAAAACTAATACAGCTCGACCCAAACTTCCAAATAGCTAATCGCATTCACAGTCTACCGTCGAATATGACCTCTATAGGAGCTGAAAAGGTAGCTTTTCGGAAGCATAATACCCCATTACATCTTGAAGGGAATTCTAAAAAACAATTAAAGAGAAATGACAACGTTAGAGCTCATCGGTCATCTTTGGAACACACAGGTCTTCTCATTCTAATATCCTTTTGACGTGGCAAGGGCTTAGAGACCAACTTGACGCATGAAGACGGATTAAGGATTTGTATCCAATTAACTTTCAACTCGACTCCCTCCTTCTTTGTTCCTTGGCCTTTAGTGAATCTTCTACGCTGTCAGGCGGCATTAAGGCTTTAATTTAGATTTCACTACCCAATGCGTCGCTCACATTCTGTTCCACTCGGAAATTTTATGGACACTTTATGGAGTACATATATATCTCGATCTGCTACTAATGTAATAACACTATACAAACTTCGTTAAACGCAACATACAACACAAAATTAATAGTGTGAACCGATTTCAAAATGCATAAACAACCTTATTAGTCAGGGCAAACAAGAAGTGCAGCCTGCACTTGTCAGTAGAGCCGGCTCTACTATTAGGCCAACTAGGCGACCGCCTAGGGTGCAGTATTGACGTCTAGGCCACATAAATTCTTAGAATTAGCAGAAAAATTTCCTTTTATTACGTTTAAGAAAAGCATAATATGAGGAATATATCATAGTTCATTGTTCATAATACTGCTCATAATAGTTGCTTATTAAGTGATAATATACTGAAATTAAACACTAAAACACATTTTATACGATAAAAACTCTGTTAAATCTAATTCAATTTGGAAATCACATATATTCTTATTTTATTTTCAAATGAAGCTTTGGCTGATAAAAAACGACCTTATGAAGTTTAGTGTCTAGGGGATTTTCCTGAAATACCTTCGTAGATAGAAAGAAAATTATAAACATGAATATGACTGTAATGAAATTAGAATTAGGGAAGCTGGATGTGGTGTTCCTACTACAAATAATATACTCAGGAACTTCACAAATTATAGAATTCTCTTCTGAAAATTACACAGAGAAAAAATAGTATGTTAAGAAATATGAGAGTAGTGCAAAGTCTGCAAAAGAAAATGGAATTGAATAACAGTGACCCTGTCAAACGGCCCTACTGTTTCAGGGATAATTTACAATAGTTTATAGTACAACATGGAACTCAGAAGGATTTTTTATCCAATAGAAAACAATTTGGGATTAAAATATTTGCCTATAGTCGCCGAGGAGTGAACCATTTGTCCATCATACAACATTCTTCACAAGTGATCACAAACATTGCTGGTTCTTCACAAAGATCGCATCACATTGCGATATTTAGCCACCCAATTTAGACCAGAATCCAATAGGGTTGACATCCACAAGGAACGGACCCTCCTTTCCATTCCGTAAACTTCTCGGAAGGCCTTTATCACCCACAGATTTAATGTGCCCGTACTCCGCGTAGACACGAGGATAGTTTAGGTAGTTCCGAGAATCGAACTAGGGCCTTCCAAGTGCCAGTGGTTAAGACCCCTTGTCTTAACCACTTAGCTAATCTGCTCTGGGAACACAGCAGATGTGATAATATGATTTTCACAGACTCATAAAACAGATTTTCTCCTTTACACTACAGGAGATGACTAGCAAATGATGAAGAATACTCGCCAGTCAGCCAGAAAATAAATGTTTTTTGTTTTCGTTGTTAGAAAAAAAATCGTGTATCATTTCTACAGAAAAGAGGTTCAAAAGACTGCAAGAAATTTGGAGTAATTATTTCTCCACAAGCAGAAATCGCGAGCTTTGCCCACTACGCCTGCTTGCTCTTGTTTGGGCTCTGTAAAACTGGGATAAAATCTGTTCAAGTTTGTAGTTGTGATAAACAATAAAACAAATTCGGCACTTACGCTTAAAAAATCTGTCAAACTTTAAAAAATTAAATCACACTAAATAGGTTCGTTTCCTCCACGAAAACTTGCTCTAAATAATATATTAGCGTTTTCAAATTTACTATGATAGTTTGTGTACATTTCTTGTTATGGAAGAAGTACACCACAACCACGCCTGAGAAACAAGAACCCGCCCATATCAACTTCCACCAATCATTCACTTCGACGGGGTCAAATCTTGTGAAAAGTTATTAGGTTCTATTGGAAATAATTCAATTTAGAGGTTGGGGGATTATACAAAAAAACAGCATTTCCTTACAAAATAGCAAAACATAGCTAAACTTTAAGATATTATTTCTCCAGATCCAGTGAATAATTTGATAAATGGATTTTATATTTGATTTCAACCTGGTCAAATAAGAATGCATGTGTTTTTTCAGTCCTCGGGGTTGCAATTGAGACTCTGATATGATTTAACTATTTATATTCTGAATTTTTAAACTGGAATGCCCTCTCACTATTAACTTTTCTATTCAGATGAATCAAGAAATGAAGAAGATAGTCTCGTCTCTTACTCCATCAGATGAATACAGTTTTCCTTCAACCATTAAAATCTCATGACCATGCAATAGCATCATATTGTGACAACGTCTTTGGTCTAAAATTATAAGCACAAAAATTGCCAAACTTTGAGAGATTATTTCTCCGGATCCACAGATGAATTTAAAAAACGATCTCAGATATGGATTTAACCCTTTCCGGACGGCGGCATTCCGGAACTACCGCGGCCCAAAAGACGGAGCGCATCGCTTCCGAACTGTTCCCAAAGGACGGCAAAATTTTTGCGCTAAGTCTAACTCTCGATAAAAAAAATCACTAAAAATCACCTATTCAACACAGAAATCTACTTTTTTCAGGAATAAAAGAAATATTTATTTTCTATTTGATGTATATTTTTCATACAAATCTGAATACAAAATACTCGTTAGTTGCTCCCATTCTTTTATCCGAAATAAACGAATAATTTCACTGCCTCTAACCCCCCCCCCCCCAAAAAAAAATACTCTCTTATATTCCTATGATTCACCAACGAAATCATAACGTTGAAATAAAAACAAAACCCGAAACTCAATTATAAAATTGTTGATGCTGCGAGAATTGCTCTGTCTGTTTATATTACAAAATCATATTTCATCGCTCCAAATGGAGAAATAATTCATTGGATCCTCCTTATGCCAAGGTCATGTATCTGCAAAATACATTGAAGTTAGTTCCACGGACATTTAACGCCATCTAGTAGACAAATTAAAACGTTCCACGTGAAGGCACGCATGCGTGCCACTCGCCGTTTACGGTAAAGTTTCCTCGGTCACGAGTGCGTGCCGTCCGTCCTTGAACGCAAGTTCGCAGCCGACACGCGGGCGTGCCAGTCGTCCCGAAAGGGTAACATGGTCGAATACATACATGGTAGCATACTTCCATTTTTTCAGCCTTTGGGGTTGCATTGTGCTCTGATATACTGACACTTCACTTTAGGGAGGTGATGATAATTTAGAAAACTATCAAGATTGGAAGAAACTAGCACTTATTTAAAAGAAAAACAATTGATAAGACGAACAACATTAGGATCAGATCTTGCAATACTTGTGTACTTAATTACTTCAATGTCTGAATGCTTGATACTTGATTACTTTAATGCTTGATGTTCGTAGCATGCAAAACTTGTCTTTCCGCAATACAAATGAGCAATTGTACAGCGCTTCAAATGGAAGGTTTTTAAAGCTATATGATATCTAGCCCATTTCTATCCTAATATGAATGATCATTTACTTAGAGTTAAAGATCAAGGAACAATGGTTTACTACATAGAAAAATATGACCAAAATGAGCTTATACAGCATTTAGACGGTGTTATAAAGTAGCAAATTTTAACACATACAAACTCACCCAAATATTATTCATTTCTTTTTGAACTCCACACTTGACGTTAGTCAAATTAAATCAGATTTGAGCCTGAAGTTATTCTAAGAGGATATTTCTTGGAATTAGGACACTACGTGTGCCTTTATAGCAAACATTGTACTTAAATACCTTAAGAAAATAAGATTATCAATTAAAAATATGTATGATCAAGCTTATGATAAAGGATTAGCGAAAGGAAAATGGCGTACAAAAGAATGATCTGGATATAAACCTATGTGCTTTGTTACGCCCTGCAATGTAAGGTCTTTAAACTTGATAGTCACTGATGCTGCTAGGTATTGCCTATTGCTAGGTATTGCCAGGTTCGTTTGTAAATATTTCCAGAATTGAAGCCCTTGCTGGTGCAATTAGTAAGTTGAATGGTGCAATAGTAAGTTGAATGGTGCAATTAGTAAGTTGAATGGTGCAATTAGTCTATGGGAAGTTTGGGTGTTTGTCTATAGTAGAAGTCATGCCTAGTTAATTTATTTTTGTTAAATGGGAAATTTCGTATATTCTGAAAATAAATGTGTTTTGACCTCTTATCAGCTGATGTGCGTGCTTGCAAGTTAGCAGTTGAATTATTGGTTATTTCCCGAATCGCGTTTTGACTTGTGACACTTTTACAATTCAAAATTGATACCCTGAGAGAGAAACTCTACATCTGACACACGAACAAGTTAAGAACTCTACAACATGTTAAGTCGGAGGAAAATTTAAACCGGAAATTTCCAAGCGGACTGAAAGAAGTGACAATGATCATTAACAAGGAATTTTGATTGGAAAAATAACAGAGAAACATTCATAGAAGTCCAATGTGGTGTACGAAAAAAACATTATCTCCACTTTAAAAAAACAAGAAAGATCAGTCATGCTTAAAGCATTGATTATGAAACACTTTCCAACTTCAATGGAATTTTATTTAAACAAGTCTAAAATGCAATACATTCCTCGGTAATATTTTGAAACTTATCACAATACTGCATTAATTTATTAAATTTGAAAGCTTAAACCTTCATCGAAAAAAATGAACTTCATTCAAATGACGGCATTGAAATATAAATTATCTGGTTTAAACATCTCTAAAATGTTATACATTCTTCGGTAATAGTCTTAGAATTATCATAATACTACGATAATTTATTATATTCGAAAACTTCATCGAAAACAACTGAAATTAATTCAAATGACGTCATAGAAAAAATAACACGCCTGGATCTCTCTATAAAAACAGGATTTCATTCATAACTTTCTCCCATTCATCACAATACTATAATAATTTATTTTATTTAAACATTTTGTTTAAGACCATGGAGCTACAAAAAATTAAACTCTATGCTTGAAACTTTATCGAAAGCAATCGTCCTTCCCTTTATGAAATCAATTAATATTTCATTCATATCAGCCATGCAGACTCCATGGACTAAATTATTTTGTGTTAAAAAAATACAGGAATTCTAATACAACTCATTCTATATATTTTGCTGTTTACATTTTGCATAGGTTAAAAATAGGCTTAGTTGTAGAAATAATCAAATTTAGATGAGCATTTAAACTCAAATATATTGTCATTGCGTTGTTTCAGTATGTAGATGCACAGAATTTAAGCAAAATTAAAGTAGTTTTAGGACGGATACAGCACTCAATATGAATTAAAAAGAACTTAAAAAAATCACGATTTTGAAACAAGATGGATGCCATATATCATTTTGAAGTGGGTCATGTGCTCGTTTCATATTATGGTCACGTGATCGTTTCATATAAGAGGTGTAATTAATATTTTAATTTTTATTTAAAAAATTACTGAATATATTTCGCTGAATTTTTTTTATATATTTTATGGAACAATTTGAATATTACCTAAAATTTTCGAAGCAATTTGTGAATTTTAAATCCGCTTAAAAAATGTTTGAAAAATTAGGTCCCATAGGGCTCAATGTATTTCATTTTTTCGACCCGAGTTCAATCCAAAACTAATTGGGTAATATTATTCATTTATATTCCCATAGGTTCTACAGACCGTCTGAACAACATACTAAAATTTCATTTTGATTAAGTCATTTTTACGGCAGTTATCGTGCTAACGGAAAGACAGACAGACAGACAGACAGAATGAACAAAGTCATAAACACTTTTCAACTTTGTTGTAAAGTGTTAATAAACAAGAAAGATCAATCATGCACAAAGCATTGATTATGAAACACTTTTCAACTTCAATGCAATTTTATATACATATTTCTGAAATGCGATACATTCCTCGTTAATATTTTTAAAATTATCACAACACTAAATTAATTTATTATATTTAAAAACTTAAAATTTCGTCGAAAAAAATGAACTTTATTCAAATGACGGCATTGAAATAAAAATTGCCTAATTTAAACATCTCTAAAATGCGATACATTCCTCGGTAATATTTTTAAAATTATCATAATACTACAATAATATTTGAAAACTACAGTTATATTTGAAAACTTCATCGACATCAAATGAACTTTATTCAAATGACGTCATCTAAATATAAATCGTCTGGCTCTCTCTATAAAAGCAGCATTTCATTCATAAACTGTTTTCCATTCCTTTCATTCATCACAATACTATAATAACTGGTTCTTTGTGTAAAATCAATGAATGTTTTATTCATATCAGCTATATTGCAGACTCCATGAGCTAAATAATTTTGCGTTAAAGAAATTCAGCAATTCTTATACAACTCATTCTACATCTTTTGGTGTTTACATTCTCCATAACTGAAAATTAGGCTTCATTGTGGAAATCAGTTTGATGATCATTTAAATTCACATATATTGTAATTGCGTTGTTTCAGTATGTATATGCACAGAATTTAAGCAAAAATAAAGCGGTTTTAGGACGGATACAACACTAAATATGAATTAAAAAGAACTTTAATAATCACGATTTTGATACAAGATGGTTGCCATATTTTATTTTGAAATGGGTCACGTGATCTCTTCATACAATGGTCACGTGATCTCTTCATATAAAGGGTGAAATTATTATTTTAATTTTTATTTAAAAAATTACTAAATATATTTTGCTGAATTTTTTTTATATATTTAATGGGATAATTTGAGTATTTTCTAAAACTTTCGAAGCAATTTGTGAATTTTAAATTCGCTTAAAAATGTTTAAAAAATTAGGTCCCATAGGGTTCAAAGTATTTCATTTTTTCAACACGGGTTCAATCCAAAACTAATTGGATGATATTAGGCATTTATATTCCTATAGATCCCACAGATCGTCTGGACAACATACTAAAATTTTATTTTGATAAAGTCATTTTTACTGCAGTTATCGTGCTAACGGACAGACAGACAGACAGAATGAACAAGTCATAAACACTTTTCAACTATGTTGTAAAGTGTTAATAAAAACAGTACTAAGAAGGTTTAGCAATAGAAGTGACATGAATGGAACAATTTTATATCTTTATATCCCTTTTTGCCGTTTTATTAAGACGTTTTTTGTAAATTTTAATTGCTGTAAGTAAAACATTAGAATTTATTAATATTTAATAGAAAAATTTTCTTGCATAGAAAATATATAAGTAGCTTAACACTGATACAATTGAAAAATGTGCAATATTGTCCCACCTGTTCCAGACGGGGTTATGAATGAGGTAATGAAAGTCATAAATGGGACAAAAAAGAAATTTTCTTCATTTGCATACAGTAAAACCTGGTTAAAGTGACCTTAGGACTGACCCTTAGGACTGAAAAACTTGTCACTTTTTAAAAATGGGGGTGTTTATTATATAAAAATGATATGGTCAAAAGCGGTCACTTTAGCCAAGTGGTCAGTATAAAAAAGTGGTCTGTCAAGTTTCACTGTATTTTCAATTTTACAAGAATTTTTTGTTTTAAAAATAAGAAATATTCTATTATAGATATAGAAACTTATGACAATGAAAACCATTTAAAGCATCTAAAATCCTGTCACATCTCATTATTTTATGTGCGCAAATATATCATAATCTTTCTAAATTTGCCGAAAAAGATAAAAATATACTTGTATAAAAAGTCCAACATTATTTGCTAGGTTTAGGGAGTTTTAAAATAATATCAATTATCAACACATTAGCTATGCTAAATTGGTTTGTCAAACGAATCGCATGAATTTATCTTTTCTTCGTAGAAATTACATTTTCACTTCATCACCAGATTTTGATTTTATCATAATTCTGCCAATTTAACACAATCAAGTTTTTTTGATGGTACATTTAACAAATACAAAATAGACTTTCTTTAAATTAATGTCATAACTCTGATCTTCCAAGTTATCCCGAAATCAAATCTTTGGATTCATCTGAACCCTAAAATTCCAGATCAACAATAGACTTGTTATTTGTTTCATTTTCTATTTGTTTTTCTAATTTCTTTGATTTTGAGAAAAGAAGGTGATTCAACTAGAAAATCAAAATATGAAATAAACTTTGCCGAAAGTTGTTATTTCATATTTTGATTTTCTAACTAAATCTTCTCAGGTGTATATATAATCATGGCGGGTTTTTTTCTTTGGCCTCTTAGTATTATTTTCTTAAGTTGTGCTCTAGCAAAAGCGTATTTTAAAAGTAGAGTGAAAGATATGTTGTATATAACATGGCTTTTCTAACAATGCTTTATAAGCTAATTATACTCAAAACAGATAACAGGCTCAAACAGGTTCAGTAATTATATATATATATATATATATATATATATATATATATATATATATATACATATAAATATATAAATTAGTAAATCTAAAGTTAGAATGTATGTAGTAACTCATAATACACTATTCCAAAATTTTCTACAAAATACAAAGAAATAAAAGAAATTAAGACATAAAGAGGAAATGAGGAAATAATAAAGCGTAATGCAGGTCATAAAGACAAAGACAAGCAACAAATTTCAAAAATGAGGAATGCAAATAAGAAAACAAAAAATTCAAGCAAAAAAAGCTTGCACATGGAAGAGATTTAGGCTTACGATAAGTTCATTTCGAAAAAATTCTCTTCGGGTCCATATATCCCTTCGAAATGAACACAAAAATGCTTGTTTCTGAAACACAAGATAGATTTTATCTATAAACTTGTGTTATATGGACGACAAGCATATAGAGTGGAACAATAAAGGAAACATAAATACCTTGAAATACATTTCATTAGAGCAACCATGACAAGCAAAATATGGCTAGACCAATCAACATTGGTGAATACGGTGGGTGACTAAGCACTTCCCATCCTAACGCATTCAGTTTTTGTTGTGTCACCATTGCAGTATGCGGGCGAGCATTATCGTGGTGGAACACTATTCCTTTTCTGGCCTTTTTTCTTTGATAGCCGCATTCAATTTATCCAGCTGATTGCAGTACAGATCCGCGTTGATGGTTTTCCCCTGTTTCAGCAACTCGTAGTACACTGGACCTTTCCTGTCCCTCCACAAACAAAGCAGTACTTTTCGTTGATGGATACTTGGTTTTGAAACTGTTGCTGATGATGTTCCTGGTTTGCAGTAAGATTTTTTTCTTTTAATATTCTCGTAAAGAATCCACTTTTCATCTCCAGTAACCAGCCTGTCCAAAAACGGCTCCACATTGTGTCTAATCAGATGTGATGAACACATTCTTACACGATCAGACAAATTCTTTTCCGTTAATTCATGTGGAACCCAAAAACTTTGCTTTAACACAAACCCAAGAGATTTAATGTGATCTCCAACAGTTGTATGATGAATACCAAACTCTTCTGCAATTTCTCGACTTGTTACAGATGTTCTTTTTATTTACAAGAAAAATCACCTGCCTATTTCATATACGACATAACTTTCCCTCCAACCCAATATATATATATATATATATATATATATTGAAAAAATTAAAAGATAAAAAGTGAATAAAAATTGAAAAAATGAAGGATGGCTTAGCAAAAAGCTTACTTTATGGAGGTAAGGGGTTGTGACCTTACTCCCCAGTTCAACGAGCTCGTCATAAACGCCGCGGCCTTTCACTCCTGGTTGCCAGCTTTGGCTCAAGCCAACCTCCGGAGTGACAATAAAAATTATCACGAGACCTTGCACAAGGATAGAATCGAGGACGAGAGCAAAAACATCACCAAAATAGCCAACAGAACTGCTGACTCAAGTGAAAGGCATATAGCATCGTATGAGTGAGCTGCGGTCCTTTGATCGCAGTACGGTCCTGTCATATGAATGATTCGAAATTTCATTCTTTAATTGAACACAAAAAAGACATGAGCCTTACACCATATGCCAAATTGTTTCTGTATAAATTATCAATATTTTTAAGCATAAAGGATACTGGATATTTTTGAAAATATGCTTGCTTTAAAAATTCTTGATCAAATTTAATACGTAAATGTTCTTCTTTAATAGTTCTTTTTATTCTGATCAAACCTCCCAAGAATACATTGCGAAACACATTCAAGTGTATGTTGGAGTGCCAATGTATTATTCCATTAATGGGTAATTTAAATTGTTTTCTTTTGTCATATATGGTAAATAGGATCTGGATTTGACAAAAGTTGATATTCAAATCCAAAAATTCAACCTCGTTGTTATTTTTAACAGGATTTTCTTTCAATATGAGGTTGGGTGGGTAAAAATCAAAGTTCATGTTGTAGTTCTCATTCTCATACCCAATAATTACGTCATCTACATAACGCAGGTATATGATTTCGTTATTAATATGAGACCTTCTTTCATAAAAACTAAGATAGATATCGGCTAATATGGAAGAACATCCCCCCCCCATGGGGATGCCCTTTATTTTTTGATAAGCAAAGATTCCGTTCTAAAGATAATTTTCTTTGATAACTATTTTAATTATAGACTTGAATTTATTGAATTCTAGACTTCTTTTTAATTCATATTCTTCATACAAGCGGTAAAGTATATTTGTCAAGTCTTCCAGATCTATAGTATTGAAAAGTTCTTGGAAGTCATAAGTCCTTAAGTATAAAGGATGTTTATGATCTTTTAATGTATTTATCACTTGTTGGCTATTTTTTATTATATAACTTCCTTGGTTATTAATTTTCAGCAAAATAGGTTGTAAATTCTTTATTAACATGGTATTGGCTTTCGTGAGATACGTATTGCATCCGACAGTAACCGGTCGGAAACAAATAGGACTTTTATGTAGTTTCGGAATACTGATCAGATAGGGGTACTTTATTATTCCAGTGTATTTGATGCCTGTTAATAGATATAAGGCTTTAATTTTATTTGAAATTTCCGTAAGGGAAAGGTTAATTTTACTATAAAGTACAATATTCTCATATTTTTCTTTCAAGGTGTTAATGTAAAAGAGCCTACAAGTAAATGCGTAGTTGCTTGAGGCTTTGTCAGTATAAGAAATTATATATTGTTCTTGAATGTTCTTCAGAAGTTGGAAGTTCAATTTACATTTATCAGGAGGTTGGTAAAGTTTTTTATAATAATACTTGAAGTCCCTACACATCATAGATCGCGATTGATGGAATGCGATATCAGGCATACTGAATCGGATGGATTGATTATAAATGAATTTGTCAATGTATAAATGAATTTGTCAATGTTGAATTTGTCCATGATAAGGATTTCTATATTTAGTGCCAAGTTTGAAAGCCTTAATTAAATTGGTATCTTCCAGGACATAACAATCTCCTGTTACTATATGACCCAGTATAGGATCGGAATGAGGATTGTTTTTGCATTTGCATTCTGTTATATTTTCTTGATGTAGATTCTGACTTAATAAATTATAGTTAAATACTTTTCTTCCCAAAGGAATGACATATCGATAAGTAGTCTTAATTTTCAAGTTGCTTATAGGGAGGATATTTTGATGTTCTTTCAATATGTTTCGAAATGGAATAAGATTAAAAGTTTTGTTCTGGAAAAGGAGGTTTAAACAAGTTATATGAGTGACTAGATCCTCTTCTTCATTCTGCAATTTGATATTTAGGAATTGTGATCGTTTTTTTAGCCAATCGCTAGTAGTAGCTAAATTCAGTTTCTGAAATATAGTTGTTTCTTTCGTTTGCCAGATTTTTAATTGTTTAAACCAAATTGTCCAAAGGTTGAGCATGAATTTTTGCGTATAGACAGAATATACGTACGGATAAAATCAGGTCTATGTGTTTCACATCCATATACTTCCTGTATAAAACTCCGAAAAGACTTGATACAGAAATCCAAATTTTGCTTTTTCTTGTTTTTACTCCTGAACCATCTCTTGCGTATTTTAAATGAGCTATAATTAATACTGAAGTTTTGCAGAGAATGATAATAATCATTGTTATAAAGCTTATTAAACAAAACGGAGTTAAGACCATAAGGGTATATGGTGTTTCTTTGAAGAATGTGGATGTTTTCCCACCATAAACGATGTTGAGTTTTAATCACAAAGTCGATTATTGAGACTGTTATGTTATTGAAAGAGTGCTTCTGAAAATGAGTATAAAGTAATTGGCATTCTTGATTGTTGCTGTGGTTTTTCTTAATATGATTACGATGCAGGTTTATACGGATATTTAAGGGATTTTTAGTTTGGCCGATGTATGACTTCTCACAAGAATTGCATTTTATTAAATATATGCATTGGAATGCTTTGCAGAATAGTCTATATTTAGAAGATTGACCTATGATGTCTGGATCTGCACTAGGGCAGAGCATACATCTTTTTGATTTACATTTTTGAAATTTAAATGTCTTCATGTAACGAAAATTACTTCTATACATTGTATCACAAACAGGAGTTAAAACTTCTTCATTTCTTTGTAGTTCAGCTGGTATATCATGATATGTACAAAGATCTATAGATTTTACATTTTTTAGTTGTATATCACTCTCTGCTACAGGTCGAAAATAATTTCTGATTGAATTATTGGCAGGTAGCATGTTATCGATCTTACGGATACCTGTTACCGTAATACCGGGCAATTTAAGATTACAAGAATATAACTCAAATGTTGCCAGTCGCTATTTCAATATAAAGTGTATCATCATATAAATATTATAGTTTATACTCCTATATAGAGTTAATAGCATAAAGTCACCATACTCAAAAATTACCACTTGACAAACAGCAATAAGAAAGTGTTTTCACAATGTTTTCATAATACGCATTCAAAGTCAGAAAATGTATTAGCAACGACTATAGATATAGAGGTGATATACTTTTTAACAATATCTTATACTTTTTAGTTTGATTTTTTAAAAAAATTTTATGAATTTGTAAGATTTTTTGTTTTTTGTCACACAAAAATTACAAGAAAGACTCAAAATAGAACATATAGACATGACATACGAACACTTAAAACGTCAAACATATATGATGATACCAAGCTGAGAAATAGACATTAAAAGCAGGAGAGTTCACAAGGAGCCTATACCTCAATCGTCGAATTTAAACAAAACGACTCACTTCCTTTCGGTACTCGATATTTCAACACACGGAAGGCCAACTTCAACACGCCAGCGGCCCGAGAAGTAACCCACGGAATATATTAAAGCCCATTGAATCGTGGAGGAGAGGTTATATATTAGATTTGTGTATATGTAATTAGCGCAATGCAGCTTGATTACATTACTCAAGATATAAAATGTAAATATAAAGAAAGTGAATTATCAGAAATAAATGTGTTATAGTAAAGATTGCGCAAAGCTGCAAGAGGTACCATACACCATATATTGAAAAAATTAAAAGATAAAAAGTGAATAAAAATTAAAAAAATGAAGGATGGCTTAGCAAAAAGCTTACTTTATGGCGGTAAGGGGTTGTGACCTTACTCCCCAGTTCAACGAGCTCGTCATAAACGCCGCGGCCTTTCACTCCTGGTTGCCAGCTTTGGCTCAAGCCAACCTCCGGAGTGACAATAAAAATTATCACGAGACCTTGCACAAGGATAGAATCGAGGACGAGAGCAAAAACACCACCAAAATAGCCAACAGAACTGCTGACTCAAGTGAAAGGCATATAGCATCGTATGAGTGAGCTGCGGTCCTATGATCGCAGTGCGGTCCTGTCATATGAATGATTCGAAATTTCATTCTTTAATTGAACACAAAAAAGACATGAGCCTTACACCATATGCCAAATTGTTTCTGTATAAATTATCAATATTTTTAAGCATAAAAGATACTGGATATTTTTGAAAATATGCTTGCTTTAAAAATTCTTGATCAAATTTAATACATAAATGTTCTTCTTTAATAGTTCTTTTTATTCTGATCAAACCTCCCAAGAATACATTGCGAAACACATTCAAGTGTATGTTGGAGTGCCAATGTATTATTCCATTAATGGATAATTTAAATTGTTTTCTTTTGTCATATATGGTAAATAGGATCGGGATTTGACAAAAGTTGATATTCAAATCCAAAAATTCAACCTCGTTGTTATTTTTAACAGGATTTTCTTTCAATATGAGGTTGGGTGGGTAAAAATCAAAGTTCATGTTGTAGTCCTCATTCTCATACCCAATAATTACGTCATCCACATAACGCAGGTATATGATTTCGTTATTAATATGAGACCTTCTTTCATAAAAACTAAGATAGATATCGGCTAATATGGAAGAACATCCCCTCCCATATATATCCCCCCATATATATATATATAAAAGTTAGGTTTATCGTGTTGCAGCTTCTTACTTTTCGTTCATTGGACTTTCAAACTACTATTATTATATATGTACATATATATATATATATATATATATATATATATAGTATCCCCTAACATGATATGTCCCATTTATTCCCCCTTTCCCCTAACTATTATTTATAAAGGTATAAAGAAAACTTTCTAAAACTATATTGTTTAACTGAAGGATAATGTGTATAGATACATGTAACAAAATAACATGTTTTGGAAACTGAGTTAATTACGTCCGAAAAGAAAAAAAATTGCTACAAATAACGAAAAGCAACCAATTTTGGAAGCGAAATGATCCAAATAATATTTACAGCTGTTCAATTACATGGAAGTTTCAGCTTTTATCCATCTTTAAATAATGTAGAAAATGTAACAATTAGGTAATTATTGTTTTATTAGTGAATAACTGAGGTACAGTGTTACTTGAGTAAATATAAAGTAACTGAACTTTACAGTTACAAGTTGCCGTTACACTTTTCAATAAGTTTCTTACTACTTTCTCAATATATAATGAAAAATGAAAGCGTTTCCATAATGTAGAGAAGCAATTTTCATCGTGGTTTCTTAACATTTCAACCAGATTTATAAATATAATACGTAATTGCATCGTATGAAAAGTAAGAAAAAGCCTCAGTTTGGTTATGACTTATGCTATTTGAACAGTTCTAATATGTGCCAACTGACATGAATATTAACTGTGAATTTCCCTCTCCATATAGTGAAGATCTTTGTAAGGAAATACTCTTGACGTCTCATGAAACTGATAAATTAGCTCTTTGGCTGCAACTGTGTAAGAGCAAGAACCAAGCTAATTCCTGACTGTTCTAGACTTGATGCCAACTTTGCATTCATGCGTATCCATAAGGTGGAACTTGACAAATAGCGAATAATCGGATTAGATTGCGCAATTTTGTATTAAAAAAGGGCAATAGGTCTTTGTTATTTATGACATCATTAGCTGTGCTGAAATTGATTAGGGTCTAATAGTAAAATGGACATATAGAATGATCGATCATATAACTTGAAGTTAGCTATTTAATAATGCCCAATGTACTTTGACAGGTTTGTATCGAAAAAAAATTGCCTTTTGTCTAATAACATGAGGAATCTGAAAGCGTTAGGGACTGATCAGTTTTTCCGAGAATTTTTTTTTCCTCTGCGCCGGGTGTGGTGATTTTATTTTAAAGGCTTGGGAGGGGTTCATCAAAAGAAAATGGGTGTGGTCAATACCAATTAAAATGACACTACGTATTCATGCAAATGTGAATTCACTTTGTTGCAGAATTTTATCTCTGTTTCCAATAATTTAGTTCGAATACAATGTTTACAACAATTGATTTTACAAAATTACAATGTAAATCTAGTAAAAAATATAGGGTAAATCGAAGAAATATGCCAGCACGGGGAATATACCAGTTTGCAATTTCCAAATCCACTCACGAGGTGACGCCTCTTCATACATCTTTATAAACAGTCTAATAACTTACTTTAACCCCAAATTAATTTCACACATTTTGGCAGCTATGTCTTTTCATATTATACTCTTCTATTATTCAATGTAATTGTAAGGTCACAATATATTCAACTTTAAGGATGAAGGAAGCTGTGGCGGATGATATTTTATTGTATATTGGTAGACTGTGTGTCAAGCTAGTGAGATTAGAATCAATGCAGCTGTGTTACGAGTATTGGTTGATAACACATTCAAACTGCCTTTGACGTATTATGTGAGAGAATGCCTAGACCTAGAGAGATAAATCAACGACGGAAACTGGCTAGTCTCTAAGAAATTTTGAAAATTCCAAATATGAAAATAATGTAAACTAAGACACACAATTAGATAGCATTCTCAAATATTAATTTATCCTTGGCAACATTTTCCATTCTGAATCAGCTAGTGATTAAAATAAATCTTGTTCGTTTCATAATTATGCATCACTTTTACCTATTATTATCAAATTTTTTCAACAATGTATTTCATATTTATTTCCAATTATTTAGATATTGCTCAATTTGTGGTGACTTTCTTTGGGGCTGGCATATTCCCAACCTGCTCTTGAATATGGCAGCCTTTTACTACATTTATTTTTGTATAAAAAATAACTAATGATCGAAAGTGGATCATATTCTGCACATAAATAGAATAAATGTGTCACCAACAATTTACAATTTGGGACACATTTTTACACATTAAAACATATTGATCACGAAAGTGGTTTTAACTAATTTCCCACTTAAGTGTGGCATATTACCCATAGTTCTATTTTATGATTGTTTTTCTTTCTTTTACAAAAACGCGTATAGATTCATCATGTTGTAAAATAGTCTCTTACTATCTTTAAGATATATTTAATGTAGCATGACAGAATGAAGCAAACTAAACTTTTAATTTGATCGTTTTGTGTTTAGAGTAAGTACTTGAAGTTGATGTCTAAATTGCTGTCTTCAATGCTGTTACGGGGAAGCTCCAGAAATGAACACTCCACCCCTTTTCTTTCAGTTTGCAATCATAAACACCTTGTAAAATATTAAAATCATAAAAAACATATGCATCATTTTTCTCGAACACCGTTCATTAACTTCAAGTGGACTTCATTTGTCCCTTTATTCAGCATGTTTTACGGGCTTGTTCTTGAATCTCAGAGCACATAGAGAGCTAAAACTCGACACACATTTTAATCTCGCGAAACATTTTCATCTATAAACTTGTCATGGCATTATGTTGCGTCGTTACGTCATTTACGTACGTCATGCTTAACGAGTTTGTTCTCGTCTTCTTCAGTGTCTAAAGAGATGAAACCCAGTACGCAGTTTCATCTAGTTAAACATTATATGTATTAAATGTTACGCAATTACATTACGTTGTTACGTCATTTACTTACGTGATCTTTTACGAGCTTATTTTTGGCTTCCAGAGCATGTAGAGAGCTCATACTCGGCACGGAACAATTTCATCTGTAAAATTTTCAAGTCATTATCTTACGTTATTTATGTGCTTCATATTTTAAAGGCTCGTTCCCTGCTCCCAAAGCACGTAGAGAAATGATACTCGGCACGTATTTTCCCCTCGCAGAATATTTTGATCTATCAAATTTTCACGTTATTACGTTACGCCTTTAACGTATGTCGTGGCTATGGTTTGCCCTTATCATACATTTCCTTTGTGAATCAGTGCCTTCAGATAAAATGTTCTCCTGGTTATATGGAGTCGATCAACGTATAATACTACGTAGGTTTGAACGTAGACTGCAAAAAAATATGGAAACTAAAAAATCAAGTATAAATTGTGAGATAGAAACAAGTTTTTTAATGAAATTGAACCAAATTGAGGATGTAGGCAGATTCAATTCAATACAATACTACTTAAATCTCATCATTATAATCTCACATAATTCCCACATCATAAATAGTATATGCGATGCAGCATCGCTTCTCTCTCCATAGTAGAGAAGACTGTGAGAGTCCCTGAAGAACATGGAATCTCTAGATCTTACATAAGAGGTGGTCATATACACCATTAAAGTGTTTCATTTGCTGTTAGACGAGGAACCGTTGGGCATTCTTATTCACAGTTTAAAGCACAATTCTTGAATTTTATATATGCATCAGCATCTTCGAATGACTAACATTTTTATTTGGCATGACTGTATTTAAAACTTTTGCATCTTTGATAGAGCCAACAATAATTTTACCCACATTATCATACCTCCTAACATCTATTTCCGTGCAACTATTGGTACCCAGCTGAATTTTTAAGATAGCATTTATTGCACGAACTTCAACACCTCAGCTCAAGTACTGATACTCGAAGACAGCAAAGGGTCTTCAGTTTTTGCATGCCTTGCAAAACCTGAAATGATTTTTGTAGGATAAGTATTTTACTCCAGGAAAGGTAAAGATTACAGGCTGATACATTCACTTATATGGTACCACCCACAACTTCATCATCTTGTATGGAGTATTGAAACAAGTCATCCATTTAAGTAGTTGCATTTGAAGAATGTAACTTTTCTTAGCGCGGAAAATTATGTACGTTACTTTAGATGCAACTAATTACTTAAAGCAGATGAACTATCCATCAAAAGCCGATCCCCGTTAAAAGGCTAAAGCACACAAAAAATACACTCCACTCTCTATCCAACTCCCTCCAAGTTGTTTGTTTAGATATATTATATCTTTAAATGAGCTTAAAAATTATTTACAAATTTACATGAAGTCTAAACATTTTGTCTTTGAGTCGAGTGTTATCATAATAAACTACATAATGCAAGCTGAGAAGAAAGTTTACCATCTCCAGAAATCATAAACCGATTTCTTCACAGGAATTAACTTACAAAGAACTGATAGTATATTTAAAAAGTCGCAGTTACTATTATGAGCAATAGACAAGTTTTATAAATAATCCTACATATTTCAACTGCGAAAGAATTTTAAACAAGTAAAAGTGAATTATTACGATGAGCAAAATTTTGTAAAACGCAAATGTTAAATAAAAGCAATTCCTTAAAGAATGTTAAAGTAAAGTAAACTGAAATAAGGTAGTACAGACAGCAAGTTAAACTAAACTATCCGTATATATTCACCAGCTTTATGTAAATATCGCATTCATGTAAATATCGACGAGACTACGGTGGTGTTCACTCGTATTGGCATCGTATTGGATATACTAACAGGCTACAAGCTAACCATATTACTGCGTATTCGCATATTGCGACATGTATCGTGGAATGTTTTCCAAGGAAAGGCAAGCAGCTAATAACGTAACAATTTATTAACAAGCAACTTCAACTGAAACATGATGAATTTATATTAAGAAAATGCATTCGTGGCTTTAAGAGCCGAGACTAACATGTTATATACAGCTCAGCTGGCCAGCAGCTTAAATGCACTTATAAAGTGCTAGTGTTTGGAAACATTCAACTTGAAGTGCTAAACTTGAAATTGAAGTTTTGCCGATTGCGGGGCATTAAATCCTTTGCCGCGACAGACTGCTTAGTCAGGCAGTGAAGGAGGCACCACAAATCTTGAACATATGTAAAAAATCTTAATTATATATGCGACTTAAAAGTCACTCCTCACTCTAGACTTGATCACTTTATTCCTTCCGAGTGCAAAAATAAATGGTAGAACACCATAGCATTCCGTTATGGTGTAAACAAAATCAAACACATTTCAAGTTTAAAAATTAAATTTGTCTAATCCTCTACAACAGAGTTGTAGACATCAATTGTCCTCTATAGTATTTATCAACTACCTTTGAACGGTAACAGTTCCATTTTAACACCTCTTCAACTATAATAAGGTGATTTTCCCTAAACATATTTTTTTTGAAAAATTTTACAATCTTATTTCTCTAATCACTAAATGAAATGTTCTTTCATGCTTAGAAGAAGTTTACCTAATTTAACATCTGACATGAAACTTTCATTTTTAGAAAAATGTTTTTATGATACATCATCTTCAATAACCAAATTGTAAAATGCTATCACACTTACTAAAATTAGGAAAAACACTTCAATTAAAAAAACCTGAAGGATTTTTCTAAAATAAAGAGTTTCAGCAATATCAATATTTACAATATGAAATTTCCTTTCATACTTAAAAAAATTTCTGCGATACATCATTTCAATAACTAAATTATAATTCTCTATAACTTAATTGTATAAATTTCTTGTATTAATTTATTTTACTTAATTAACTGAGAAATTTATTGTATTAATTTCTCTATAATTAATTAGATTATTATACAATTGTGATTTTCTATAAAGTTTGAACAATTCATCAAATTTAATAAGCTGAAGTTTTCTTCCTTACATAGAAAATATTCTGCAATATACCATCATCAGTAATCATAATGTTAAATAATTTACTTTCGCATTAAAAACAAGAAAAATGACTCATGAATAAAACATTGATTATGAAACACTTTCCAACTGCAGTGCAATTTTATTTAAACTTCTCTAAAATGCGATACATTCAGTGGTAATACTTTTTAAATTATCACAATACTACTTTAATTTATTATATTTAAAAACTTAAAACTTCATCGAAAAAAAATGAACTTTATTCAAACGACGTCTTTGGAATATACATTGCCTGATTTAAACATCTCTAAAATACGACACATTCAGCGGTAATATTTTAAAATTATCACAATACTACAATAATTTATTATAGTTGAAAACTTAACTTCATCGAAAAAAAATGAACTTTAATAAAATGACGTCATTGAAATATAAATCACCTGGCTCTCTATGAAAAAGCAGTAAATATTTCATTAATATATTTTTATTCCATTCTTTTTATTCATCACATTAATACAATAATTTATTATACTTAAAAACTTGGAGATACCAGTAATTTAACTCTACGCTTAAAACTTCATCGAAAAATTCGTTTGTTTCTCAATGTAAAATCAATGAATGTTTCATTCATATCAACTATATTACAGACTCCAGAACTAAATAATTTTGCGTTAAAGAAATTCAGCAAATCTTATTTAACTCATCTTACAGCTTCACGTGTTTACATTCTCCATATGTGAAAATTAAGCTTCGTTGTCGAAATAATTAAAGTTTGATGATAATTTAAACTCAAATATATTCTAATTGCATTGTCTCAGAATACAGATGCACAGAAATTAAGCAACAATAAAGCGGTTTTAGGACGGATACAACACTAAATATAAATATTAAAAAGAACATTAAAAATCACGATTTTGACACAAGATGGATGCCATATTTTATTTTGAAGTGGGTAACGTGATCTCTTCACATGATATGGGTGTAATTATTATTTTAATTTTTATTTTAAAAACTACTGAAAATATTTTGCTGAATTTTTTTTTGTATTTTTTAAGGGGAAATTTGAATATTTCCTAAAACTTTAGAAGCAATTTGTGAATTTTAAATTCATTTAAAAAATGTTTTTGAAGAATTAGGTCCCATAGGATTTAATGTATTTCATTTTTTCAACCCGGGTGCAATCCCAAACTAATTGCGTGATATTATTCATTTATATCCCCATAGGTCCCACAGACCGTCTGAACAACATACTAAAATTTCATTTTGATTAAGTCATTTTTACGGCATTTATCGTGCGAACGGACAGACAAACAGACAGATAGACAGGTAGACAGAATGAACAAAGTCATAAACACTTTTCAACTATGTTCTAAAGTGTTAAAAAACATTTGGGCACTCCTTTATCACTTGCAATTGTAAAGTGGGATTTTTTTTTCAATTGAAAAGAGGTGTGTTAAGGGGTATGCTAATGTAGAGAAAATTCCTACGGATTCCATGCAATATTAACGTCAAGATTTATGTGGTGCAATTGAAGAAAATAAAATAACAGAAACTGGAGAAAACAAAAACGAAACTGAAGAAAACAAAAACGAAACTGAAGAAAAGAGAGAAAAGAAACGGAAAAAACGAAAGCAAAGAAACAGAAGAAAAAAAGAAAAAAGAGCTGAAGAATACTTTGCAACTAGAAGGAAAATATATATTCAAGATATTTGTACTGATAAAGTTTTAGATCCTTTACTTGTTCTGGTGTTGATATGCAACAAATAACTGTAAGTCAACATTTAACCCTTTGAAGCAGAGGATACACACCTGTGTTTCTTTTATATTTTATTTTTTATAGGTTTTAGTTTTAATTATAAAAATTTTCAGGTCTGATATTGTTATAAAAATAGTTTCATAATTACTCATTATGTTTTAAATCGATTTTAGTGAATTTTTTTATTTTAAATTATTTTCTGAAAATGGTAATTTGAAAAAGCTTCGCCTTCTAATTTAAAAATTTAATTCCTAGTAAAATATTTTCAAAGAACATTTTAAAATCATTTATTATTTTCCTTGCATCTAGCAAATGCCATTCTACCGAAAAAAAATAACACATATGTTTAGTACATCTGCAATAATGGTATGTATTGTAAGTGACACATTTATCCCAATCTGCTTCAAAGTTACTTCTACGCAAAAAGTAAGTATCGTGCATCTCTTTCTGAATTCCAGTGCAGTAGAAAGGACTGGCATGTTTTGCATATAGGACAACGCTACAAGCTTGGTATAAGGTTTCTATGCAAATAAAGTTTGACCAAGGATCTCTCAAGGTCATCTGCACTTTGGGGTATCCGTATTACACTAAAAGAAGTCATGGTCGTGCTACTGTTACCAAAATGTTTCGACGATGATGCTGTAAGCAATGTAAATAGCATGCTATAGAAATCGCAGATAAAAACAATTTGGATTGACACTTGATCAAATTAATGCAATAATGTTTATTGAAGGTAATGATAGTGATTGTAGAAATTTAGATGAGGAAGATGTGATCTTTCTAAAAGATTTGAAAAATGAATGGGAAAAATTTTTTGTCAATGACAAAACAAAAGTAAATATCATTGAAAATGAAGAATGTATAAACCTCAATAATGCTGAAAAATATAGAGGTCCTAAGCTAAATAATTCTGCTGAAAGTGACCTACCTTTTCATTTGTCCGATAAATAAGGAAGATTAAAAACAAAACATAGAAAAATAATTAAAATAAACATGTTGATCGGTCAAATAAATCCTGTCTATATGGTTGATCCTGCCTACATGGTTAATCCCTATATAGGTGATCGGTCAAATAAAATATATCCTGCTATTTTATCAAATGCTGACATTAAAGATGAATAGAATAAGGTAAATTTATTTTGTGAACAATCTACAGAAGACTGCACATTTTTTCATGTGTCTAATTTTAAACCTTTAGTTGAAGATAGTAAGATTTGTAATATTTTTGTTTTTAAACTTTTGACTTTAAATATATTTTCAATAATATTAAATTTAAGGATTTATATAAGGTAATTCTCTTTCCTTATAATGCTTATGTTACACATAATAAAAAAACTTAAACAATTTTCCAATATTACTACATTTTATACTATTTAACAATTTTTTAGAGGTAATAATGTATATTTAAAAAAATCAGGAGTTACATAACGCGGATATAAAACCAATTTATTAGATAAGAAAATTAAGCAACGTATTTGAGCACAAATATTGCAACAAATAGCTGTTTTGAGGATACGCTGGATCCCCTTCGTCAGGTATAAGAGAACCAACAAACCCGAAGTAAAAAAAACGAAATGAGCGCAAACAGAAGAAACAGAGGGGTTTACTTTATATACCTCAGATTTAGATTAAGGGTTCATTTGAGAAAGCCAATCAGAAACCAAAATGAAGAACAGTCAAGTCAATCCGAAACGAAACGCAACACACAAGATTGGCGTGCGCCAACACATAATAGATATATCCCAACAAGATGAAAAATCTATGTTAAAACGACATATAAGAGCCTAAAAATGAGAACCAAAGTAATTGGAAAAATTTACAAGGTATTCCGTCGAGCTGCGGACAAAAAATAGAGAACTGGACAAGTCATAAACTTGAATTTCTAGAATTATTCTGAATATGGAGGGCTTCAAGGAAGTCAAGATCATTGATCGACGTGCATTTTTGTATGATCTTTGCTGAAGAAAACTCGAAACTGTGGTTAAAAGGGTCGCAATTAAAGATTCAAATCAATCAAATATGAACAATTAAATTCCTGTTTCTGAATACAGTTTTCATGTTCTTTAATACGAAATTTTAAAGCACGTTAGTTTGACCAATATACGAATGGCCACACTGGAAAAAAATACTGTAAATGTCCCAACTATTGGAAATTTCTAAAGCATCTTTAAGATTAGAAAATATGAGTTAGTTTATTAGAAGGATTCAACGCAGTTTTGAATTGGAATTTTTTAAGGATTTTAGCGCTCTTCTGAATTTTATAGAAAATTGTAAAATGATAGCGTTATTGAAATCAACTTCAGAAGCAAGTTTAGAGGATGATTTGAAATTTGTTAAACAGTACGATCAACAATGTTAGAAGAAAAACCATGATCGACAGAAACAGCTTTTAAATAACTGATAACAGAATTGAAAAAATCCATAGTAGAGCAAACGTTCAAAGTACAATGGACAAACGTATTGAAAGCACTTTTCTGTTTTTTTATGTGGAGGTAAAAAGACCAAAGATGGTTTACGAAAGACGATAGCTAGAAATTCATCATAGTTACGGATGACCAAAACATTCCATAACGCAAGAAGATTGTTGTTTTCCATTTCATAGGTAAAGTAAATGCAAGGATCAAAGGTATTCAACATATCCAAAGTACCATCAACATCATTATAAGAGTGATCCAGAAGAGCCAAACTGTCATTAATATAACGAGTATAAAAAACAAACTGGATAATTTCAAAAAACTTAACTTTCGATATATATATAGTTATATATATATATATATATATAACTGTATATATATATATATATATATATATATATATATATATATATATATATATATATATATATATATATATATAATGCATATAGATGCCACTGAGAATATGGCTGAGTGAATTACCCATAGCCAAGCCATCAGACATATTGCAAAATTTATTATGAAACACAAACTAATTTTACGAGAAACAAGTGCTGATAAGAGAAATAAGCTCATCAATTTCAAATTCAAAGAAATGGAATTCAGACAATCGTTTTCTGAGACAACACAAAGCACTATGAACAAGGACATTTGCAAATAACGACTTGATATTAAAAGTTTATTAGTTAACTTATAACTATACCTATTTCATTATGAACATAATATTCATATCTAAAAATTTTTTTAATTTTTAGATATACCAATGATTTAATATGTATCCAGACTTCTGCCATAAATAATTTTCGCATTGATTCCTATCCGAATAAACATGAATTAATGCCAAATGAAATAAATGTTTGTAGTAGTGTTAATTATTTAGATCTAAGGTTTGAATACCCGTAAAAATACTGTAATATACATAAGTTTCTATCATTGCATTCATGTACTTATATTCATTTATTTTGTAATATAAAGACAAATGAACTTTTCAAAATAATTCGTAATAAAATGTATCATAATTTTCATGTTACTAACCTAAAACGTATTCATAAATCATAATTATCCTGTGCATTTTATCAATAATATAATAAATGATGTTAAATGCCCATCATAATTTACACCCATATTAATCCTGTAAAAATAAATTATTTATTTTAATTTTTTAGTATTAAAAACACATTTATCGCTATTTTCTTCTAGATATTCATTTATCAGGTTCCGTTTTATTCAATCATATATCCGGTTGAACACATTTAAGTTCAGCAAGATGTATAAGGGACTTACTTTATAAAACATTACGATTGCTTTTACAAAAAATCTGATGTAAGCAGCATAACAAATGCCTTACAAACATAATGCAATGAATTTACTTCTTTCACAATGGAAAAATTATGTACAAAATCCATGACGCAAATGTTTTTAACGTTGAATTGTACATTTGGCACTTTTCCAGATAACAACATGTAAAACTATTTCGAAGTATCAATTAAATGATATTTATTTCACTCAAATCTAACCTGACAATTATCATTATTAATAGCATCCGTAATAAGCATTATAGGTCATATATTACAATATTTTAATAATTAATTCATCAATGTGTCGCCATTTTCGTTTATTTAGCATCACTTTTGCAACTTTGACGATATTTTCGTCAATTCGGCACCATTATTAAAAGTCGCCCAGTTGGCAATACTTCATCTAAGTAGTCGCCAAATTCGCCAAATTTACTGTCAATCGTTAAAAGCAGACGGCGAGAAGGTGTTTCTTTACATTTAAATAAACTAGAAAACGTACTCGGCGTTGCCCGAGAATTAAAGCAGGGTGGCAGTTGGAGGAAAAAAAAAAAAAATCCGTGTACATCGGCGCAATGAACGTGAGACGACCTCTCTCCCCCACCAAATCACAAAACCGAAACCCATCACTTGCGAAGACACGATATTTTACGTTAAAACCTACCGACGAAATCCTTCTCGAGACACAAATGAATGAAAATACTAGAAATCTCAAAAACGTTGTTTTAAACTCGATTTTTATTTATTATCTCAACGAATTTTCATCCAATTTCAGTCCGATTTTAGCACAATACTCATGATAATATAATACCAAGTTAAAAATATTTAAACAACATCTTTTACATTCTCAAAGTTGGAAATCTTCTGTAAAACACACTATAATACATCAATAGATACCGTTAGTAGTGAGGATAGATAGTTTAAATCAGTGGAGATTCAATAAGAAGACTACATAATTTGAAGACATTGTTATATTAAAAAAATTATAATTGATCAACGGATGGATTTATGAAATTATTTTTATTTTTGCAGTTGTCTGTGACCTTTTAAATAGAAAAAGTGAAAAAAAATGAACATTGGATGGCTCATCAATTTTAATATATCGTAATAGAAATCGCAGAGGTTTTAAACGCACGAAAATTATATATTTTTAAAAATTCATTAAAATTTATCTATTTATCGTACGGGTCTACCGTATTCATAAACTCGTCAAAGATCGCTATTCCGCCAAATTTGTGTCCAGGCCACGGAAATCTTGCCACGTTCAGGTAACCCTACGTTCAAGCAACTGCAATGATTCACGCGATAGCAATGACTTCAATAGTGCTTTCTTCACGCGAGGAAGGAAAACACAGCGAAACACTTTGCATTATCTACACATTTGCAACATTATGCTACTCGTTCCCTCTTTTCCATTTGTCGATTTCATATTCTTTTAATTCCACTTACATTTGCATTCTTATGTTTACTCAAAAGGATAGGTTGAGTTTCCACAGGACGCAGAAATGAAAATTAACTCATATTGTGCAAAATTCGCTCTTTCGTTCTGAGATATCCCTCTTTTGCGATAGCATTAGAGGATATCTTTACATTTGTATAATCATGCTTACAAAATTTTCATCCTCTCCTTTCTGTTTTTAGTTCACCCTTAAATTTTTTGCCCAACAGGAAAAGTTTCTACATTGGCAGTGCATATTTAGCAACCACATTTAAGATATTTCTTCTGATCAACCATGCTATTAAAGTTCTGCTTGCTGAAATTTCTGGGATCCAACTGCTTGTTAGAACCAATTTTTCAAAATGCGTTCCAAATCATGCACTACTTTGGAAGCAAATTCCTACCAAGATATTGCACACTAAAATCATTACTTTCTCCAAACGCTATTTTAATGATAGAGATTGTGACGCCCGTTAGAAGGTAGGTGCAGTAGTTTCCTTAATATCCCTAACAATCATGCTGTTTGACTGCAACACAAAGGGAAGCACGCCCCTCGATTTTCTTTCAACACTTACATCCCTGATCTCGTTAGTGAGCGGAATGCATGAATTTGACAGGACCGTAATGTTTATCAATTCCGTTGATGTTTAGAATATGATTCTTCTGCGAAACGGGATAACGAAGTATCGACAGTATACACAGTGGAGTCAGTTTTTTCATAATTTGGTGTTCAGGTACATTCATTATATGAGTTGCGAATCCGCCCAATAATTTTTCTTTCTTTTTGCTCATTAATGGTATTGAAACGTTTAGGGATATGAAGGGTCATTTTTCTGTTTAGCTTTTTCCAATGTCAAAATAATAAGGTTTTTCTTTGCTTTTAACTTATATTTATTTTAAACATAGGAAAGCAATTTTTTATATAAAAAATCTGATCTCGGCAGCGTCTGACTTGCCATATATAATGCAATAAATTTACATCTTTCACAGAGAAAAAAATGCTGTATTAGATCGGTGGCACAATGTTTTTAACTTTGAATTTTACTAAAATTGTATGGAAACACGTCACAATAATCAATATTTTAAAAATAACAAGCAAAAAATTGTCCATAATTAAAAGTATTTTATTAAAATCTCATTTTACGACGTACTAAAATTACACAGCCATAGCGCTTTCGGGCATTACTATGCCCTTCATCAGTGGCAAAGTTAAAATAAGTGGCGAACATAAGCTTAAATGCAGGGCATAACCGCCAGACAAAATTTACATGTTAATCATTTAACATTTTCAAATATGAGGCATTAAAATGCAATTTAATTATAAAAAATAAAAAATATATTAAAAAAAACAAAACGGTTCATAACTTAAATGGTAACCAATAGAAATGTCGTCAAAAACAAAATAAAACATCTACTAAATATTCAGAAAATCATATAAAAGTTTAACACTTAGTGAGTCGAGAACGAGGCGCCAAGTATTACTAAGGGTCTGGACGGGATCAAAATTGCAAATAGAATAGCGGTAAAGATAAATGAAAAGGGATTCATCAAGTAAAATATTACGGGGGGTATTGCAGCTAATTAAAAGAAAAGTCTTATCATATATAGGATGAAAATCATCGTTAATAACAAACTGGGATAGAGCCGTGGACAGTTTACCATTTTAACATCGTGAGCATGTTCAGCTAAACGAATACCGACGGCGCGTTTAGTACTATCAATGTAGAACTTCGGGAGATAAAAGGGGGACAATATACACACCAGCCCGACACACAAAGTTATTTCTATCCTTAAATTTATCTGAACGAATACAATTAAATAGCCTAGTAACGGTAGAATGGGCGGGTTTAAACTTAAATTCATGGCGAAAACGAATAAAAGGGCGAAAAATCGCCGGGTGAAAAGGAAGACTAGATTTATACGGCATAAGATCAGAAAAAGGAGCAATGTTAGTATTAAGATAAATAAAATTAGAGCGAATCGGAGAAATGATTTTATAAATAAACTCAAGTGAGTAAGAGGCCTCATGGTCAAGGTTAAAAATAAAGTCAATTTCAGTAACTAAAGCCGAAATAGATGAACAAACATTGAAAGCACGATTAAAATAAGCAATAAAAAATGATTTGTTAGAAGAAATTGGGTGGAAGAGTTAGCGGAAATACAATAATTAGAAAACGTAGGTTTATGGAAAACAAAAGTATGGAAACCAAGAGAGTTACGGGGGAAAAAACCTCTAAAAATGGTAAAGAAAAATTAGACTCATGTTCAACGGTAAAATTAATAGAGGAGTAAAAAAATCTTTAACAATATCCAAAAGATTAAGGAAGTATCTCAAACTATGGTTCCAAATAATAAACACATTAACCACATAACGGCACCAAAGAATAGGTCTAATAGATAAAAAAAAAGCAAAATTTCGTTCTCGAGATCCTATAACACAGCCTCAGCCAAAATGCCAGACAAGGGGTTACCCATAGGGGCTCCCGTTGTTTGCAATAGTATATTATCATGAAAACCAAAGTAATTCATCTCTGCGGCAATATTCAATGCAGAAGGTATTGCGTCGATAGAGGGAATTGTATTATTTTGGCACAGAATTTTTTTGGCAATAATATTAATAGTAGTAAAAACGGGAACATTTGGAAACAGGAACACAACATCAAAACTATGGAATAATTTGGAACAAAATTAGTATTAAAGAGATGTTTAATGAAATTTTCAGTAGACCTTATAGAATAAGCATGGTTATTAAAAAAAGGTTTAAGAAAATTAGGTAAAGCGTTTACTAAAAAATAGGTAGGACCATTACACTTAGACACAAGAGGACGCATAAGATGGTTAACTTATTGAAGTTTAATCTGTCCGAAAATTTGGGGTAATTGATTAGAAGTGCGGTAAGCAGCAGATTTAATAACGGGGGGGGGGACGATCTGAAGATTTTTTAAGTTTAGCAATCCTAGAGTTAATAGCAGCAATATGGCATTTTTTAACATGCATGCAAGCCATCTCGGCATCACACTTCTGCATGGAATTGACATAATCATCATTATTGGCGAAAGCAAGCTGTTTGCCTTATCGGCAGATAAAATAACTAAATCAGAGCAAGATTTAAGTTTATTAAGCTCAGCGATTTCAGCATGAAAAGACAAATGAAGTTTATTTTCAAATTTATTATCATTATGAAAATTAGAAATTAAACGATACATAACAAATCTACCTCTCTCCTTATTGGGCTTGAGCAACATAAATCAAAGCATCCTCCACAGGGGGAATCAAATTAACTGAAATGAAGTTAGCAGGGCATAAGCAAACTTAGGGCCTCGCTTAAGGGCAATAAGCTGAGTAGGGGAAATAACATGGAAAGTACAATTGACAAATGGAAAGGTTTAGGGGATTTAAGCTGAGAAAATGGAATAGGTTTAAGGGCAAGAAGATCATGGAGAGAATATTTAGAAATGGGACTGCAAGATGAAACAGGAACACCGTCAAAGGAAGTAAGTTCAAAAATAGAAGTACGTTCAGAATTGTGGAAACGTTTAGACAGAAAACTATTACGCGGAACATTAAAGAAATGGTATCTGTTGGTCCGAATGAAATGTTTGTTAGAATGACGCATACTTAAATCATTCCTGACATGCGCAAAATAAAAATGCATGTAATTAAACAAGAAATATCAATCATGCATAAGGCATTGATTATGAAACACATTCCAACTGCAATGCACTTTTATTTAAACATCTCTAAAATACGATACATTCAGCGGTAATATTTTTTAAATTATAGCAATACTACATTAATTTATTATGTTTGAAAACTTAAAACGTCATCGAAAAAATGAACTTTATTTGAATGACGTCGTTGAAGTAAATGTCGCCTGGTAAACGTCGCTAAAATGCGATACATTCGGCGATAATATTTTTAAAATTATTACAATAATACAATAATTTATTACATTTTAAAACTTAAAACTTCATCGAGAAAAATGAACTTTATTCAAATGACATCATTGAAATATAAATCGCCTGACTTTCTATGTAAAAGCTGGAAATATTTCATTCATATACTTTTATTCCATTCACTTCATTCATCACAATACTACAATAATTTATTTTATTTAAAAAGTTAAAACCATGGAGGTAAACGTAATTTAACTCTATGCTTAAAACTTCAAGGGAAAAGTCTGCTATAAAATTGTCTGTTCTCTATGTAAAATCAATGAATGTTTCATTCATATCAACTATATTGCAGACTCCAGAGCCAAATAATTTTGTGTTAAAGGAATTCAAAAATTTTTATACAACTTATCTTACAGCTTGATGTGTTTACATACTCTATAAGTGAAAATCAGATTCCGTTGTAGAAACAAAGTTTGATGATCATTTAAACTCAAATATATTCTAATTGCGTTGTTATATAAATGCACAGAAATTAAGCAAAAATAACAAGATGGAAGCACAGAATGGATGGCATTGATCATTTAAACTCAAATAAATTGTAATTGTACTATTTTAGAATATAGATGCTCAGAAATTATGCAAAAATAAAGGGATGTTAAGACGGATGCAACTTTAATATACTTTTAAAAAGAACTTTAAAATCACGATTTTGACACAAGATGAATAGCATTGACCATTCGAACTCAAATATATTGTAATTGCTTTCTTTTAGAATATAGATGCACAGAAATTAAGGGGGCATAGGACCTTTAAACAGTCGAAATTCATTGAAAATAGAGCTATCTTTACAATTTTTTAATTTTAACCAGGTGTATCCCAGATGTTCAAATTTTTTTCTCTAAACATATAGAAAACCTTTCTTACTACACAAATTTTACTAAAGTCATATAATTATATGTACATTTTATATTGTTTTTTAAAATTTATACAATTTTGACAAACATAATGGTGTATGTAGCAGCCGCGCGCAGGATATTTCAAATAATATTATACTTATGGACTTCAATTTGATAATAATATATTTATAACTATTACATCTTTAATTTGTACACACTCTTTAAAATTTTGAAATAAATTTAATATTTTTAAAATTTAAACAAAATAAAATTTTCATTTTCAGTGTTAAAAAACATGAAATAAACCTCTTCACAATTCTTTTTTTACTATTTATGGTGAATTTTTGAAGTACAAATTATATATATGGATGAAACAAGTAAGTCCAAAAAATTTGAAAGTGATTGGTTAAATATATTTTAAGATATGTTGCGCGCAAGGGCTAAAATCACATATCTCAGAAAAACAGCTTTAAAGTTTAAAAATACATTCAGTGATACTTATTATCTTATTTTACACCTTAAAATGCCTTTAGTTCATAAATAGCACCTTCCTATGTCTGTTATGTAAGAAAAATCAAAAATTTTCTGCCTTTTAGGGGCTACTTGAGCTCAATATGTTGCTTCGGAAACTCGAACAGACGTTTCGCGCAGTAGTTTCTTGTTAGTCAGATGAAGCACGTTTACTAAATTTTTACTTATTTATTAGGATTTTTTATCTATAAATTATGTATATAGATGAAACAAGTAAGAGCAAAAAATTTGAAAGTGATTGGTTACATATATTTTAAAATATATTGCGCGCAAGTGTTAAAATCACATATCTGAGAAAAACAGCTTTATAATTTAAAAATGCTTCAATGTTACTTATTATCTTATTTTGTACCAAAATGCCTTTAGTTCATAATTAGCACCTTCCTATGTCTGTTATGTAAGAAAAATCAAAAATTTTCTTCCTTTTAGGGGCTACTTGAGCTCTATATGTTGCTTCGGAAAATCGAACAGACGTTTCGCGCAGTCGTTTCTTGTTAGTTAGATGAAGAACGTTTACTAAATTTTTACATATTTATGAGAAATTTTTATCTATAAATTATGTATATAGATGAAACAAGTAAGAGCAAAAAATTTGAAAGTGATTGGTTACATATATTTTAAAATATATTGCGCGCAAGTGTTAAAATCACATATCTGAGAAAAACAGTTTTAAAATTTAAAAATACTTCAATGTTACTTATTATCTTACTTTGTACCTTAAAATGCCTTTGGTTCATAATTAGCACCTTCCTATGTCTGTTATGAAAGAAAAATCAAAAATTTTCTGCCTTTTAGGGGCTACTTGAGCTCTATAGGTTGCTTCGGAAACTCGAACAGACGTTTCGTGCAGTCGTTTCTTGTTAGTCAGATGAAGAACGTTTACTAAATTTTTACTTATTTATGAGGATTTTTTATCTATAAATTATGTATATAGATGAAACAAGTAAGAGCAAAAAATTTGAAAGTGATTGGTTACATATATTTTAAAATATATTGCGCGCAAGAGTTAAAATCACATATCTGAGAAACCCGCTTTTAAGTTTAAAAATATATTCACAGTTATATTCAGTATATATTCAGAGTTATCGCAGTTCGGCTAATTAATGTTTGGCTGTAGTTTATAATACATCATGCGTTATATCTAATGTAGCATCAAAATGCACCAGACGCATAAGTAATTCCTTCATCTTCCTCTTGTCGTTGAAAATCAAATTTTTTCTGCCTTTTACGAGCTTTTCAAACTTCATATGTACTGCTAGAGGCTCGAAAATCTGCTTCTTGTATCCGTTTCTTATCACTCAGATGCAAAACATTTAGTAAATTTCTGTCTATACTCAAATTTAAAGCATTCATAATTTTTATTATACCGTTACCACCATCATTGAATGTTATACTGGCAATATTTGTTGCTATTTGTGCAATTTCTCTCCCAGTATTTATATTTTTCGGGCAATATTTCCATATGAGGGAGTTTAAAGACTCATTAGGATTTTGCGTTCTCCCTCCAAGACAGCGTTTCAATAGATTTGGATCTGAAAGGTCTTTAAATATTGGTTTTACCAACTCCATGACAGATTTTGGGAGGGAGTTCTTATGCTTGAAGTTTGATACTGTGTTCGAGTATGCTGCATGGTTGTACTTACACCAAGTATTTGGTCCCTTAGGACAAAAAAAGTGTTGTGAGTAGTTATAAAATGCCGGTTCTGCGGCGGATCGGGGAGGTGGTGCCGTGTGGTGCCAGAGGAGGGTCCCTCTTTGGGAGGAGGGTCCCTCTTTGAGAGGATCCTCTTTGGGAGGATGCCTCTTTGGAGTGGACCCTCCTCTCAGAGGGTCTTGAGACCCCCAGGAGGGAGGATGCCTCTCGGTGCCCCCTCCCCTCTTTTGGAAGTTTGGTGAGGTGGTGCAGCACCGGATGCCTCTTTCGGAAGAGGGCAATTGCGAAGTCTTTCAGAGAGGCATGATGACTCATACGGAGTGAGTTTCACTCCGAGTCTTGAGAGGGAATGTCACAATCACTGACTGACCTAAGGAAGTGGTTTCAACGGATGTCGCAATCGCTGACCGACCCTTGACCTGAGGAAGAAGTTTCAAGGGATGTCGCAATCGATGACTGAGCATCACACAATCTGGAAATGACGTGTGGCAATCAGCGATTGATAACCTTAGAAGTGACCTTTGACAAGAACACACGTCCTCCCTCTCTGCTGGTCAGCGACAGACTGAAAGATCTTATCAGCGTGAAGTAGTTAAAGCGCCCTCTGGCGAATTTTGATGAAGTGCTGCCATCTATCGGCATTTTTTTTTTCCAAAAGAAATTAATGTTTCACTTGTCAGGAGCTGGATTCGATCTTGGGTCCAACTGATTAGAAGCCGCGCGTCTTACCATCGTGCCAAAGCACCAGTGCTTTATAGGCAGTTAACTTCGAAGTGTACCTTATCAGTGGAAGTTAGATTATTTTTCAAAGTTCATTCGAATCGCTCGGTGAATAGCGATGCACTTTATAAAGGGTGCGTTTTAAAACAGAATGCTACGGAGTGAATATAAATCTGTGTATTATAACATTATGATTTTTTTTTTAAAAACAAATGTATACACAAACTTTAAAAACACGAATGTAATAATTAGCTAAAATTGTGTTCAGTGGACATGAAACTTGTATTCAGTGAATACCATTCGACCATTCTAAGTGTTGTGTATCTAAAAACAAATGTATACACAAACTTTAAAAACACGAATGTAATAATTAGCTAAAATTGTATTCAGTGGATTTTTTTTTTTAAATAAATCAATACGATTTTTATAATAATAATAACGAAATGATTTCGAATGTTTAAAAACAAATTGATTACGGATGAACACACAAATTGTGTTCCGTGGACACAAAAATGGTGTTACATGAATACGATTCGACCATTTTAAGTGTTGTGTATCTAAAAACAAATGTATACACAAACTTTAAAAACACGAATATAATAATTAGCTAAAATTGTATTCAGTGGATTTTTTTTTTTTTTTTTTTCAATAAATCTAACTATCAATACGATTTTTATAATAATAACGAAATGATTTCGAATGTTTAAAAACAAATTGATTACGGATGAACACACAAATTGTGTTCAATGAATACGATTCGACCATTTTAAGTGTTGTGTATCTAAAAACAAATGTATACACAAACTTTAAAAACATGAATGTAATACATAGCTGAAATTATGTTTTGTGAACAGGATTCAACCATTCTAAGTGTGTGTGTGTGATTTTTGAAAAATAAATCTAAAAGTATATAAAAATAATAATAATGAAAATTAGAACTCACAGAACGACCTCTTCACTACCCGCTGGGCAAACTCCAAATGAGTGATACACTCTCATTACGCTATTAAAAATTAGATATTATCTATAATGACGTCAGCAGTATGAGGTGTTGCCACCTATTTTTTCTAATAATATATTTTAATAGTTGGATACTTCAAGGGTCTGATTTGGTACACGTAATCTGAAATACATCATTTTAATGATATTACGCATTGAATATGATTCGGCCATTTTTAAAATGGTGGATGTAATTGAAATATCGAAGTTTAGAATTTAACAAACTAACGAATTTTCACCCCCAAAAATTTTAGCATTCAGTTTAAATAAAACCCAATGAATATGATATCACCATTTTAACATCGTAATTTTACTACCATTATAGAACTTAGAAGTGAGTGTACATTATTTTTTTCAGGACACCAACACATTTTAAAATCTATTGAATAGGAATAGACCATTTTGCACATACATGTACCTAGATTTCAACACCCGGTATTAAAACCTGCTAAACATGAAACGAGTAAGTATTGTGTGAGATTTTATCACACTAACTTTCAAACTTTTTAAATTTTTAAAAATGTCCGAAATAGTTGTATTTCATCGGTAGACATAAATTGTATGGAACACATTTTTATGAAAAAAATATCTGTTTCGACAGCTTTTAAAAATAGATTTCTACAGTTGTACACTACGGTTCTAGAATTTTCTAAATACGAATCGACTGTTTGAACTACCAATGGTGGTTTTACCGATGCAAATATTTACAGGACAAATATTTCAATGAAACCGAACTTAGTTGAAGCTTCTAAGTTTGAATATTTAGAATCATTTCATATAATTTTTATATTCACATTGAAAATAGTTAACAAAATTGGAACTCACGGAGCGACAACTTACTGTCCACACTCCAAATGAGTGATACACTCTTATTACATTATTAAAAATTAGATCTTATCTATAATGATGTCATTATGTTGCCGTATTGCCACCACACAATTATTCTTTCCAAATTATGCATTTTTTTTTCTTTTTTCTTTTTAATAACTTGCTACTCTCTTATGCTATCCATTTTTTTTTTCATATAAGCAGATATTCCATATACCTTCTAAATGTTAAGTTGTAATTTAAAAAAAAAAAGCATTAGAGGTGTATTTTACGTCTGAATTCGTCCAAGTGGAAATCCGACAATTGTAAATGCATGATTGCATCCTCACATTTCAATAGACACCACTAAAATGTGTGGATCTTATTTTGAAAAAGCTGCTCTCAGAAAGAATATGTATATGAATACATATTTTCCATAAATATACCCCCTCCCCCCCCTTAATACACACAACATGCAGGCCAAAGACTCACCCAAAATACATTCCAAATCGGCTCTATAGCTTATCGCGCTTATCAGTGTAACAGATAGTAACCCAAAGTTCATGTTCGCAAAGCGAGTTAATTGCAATGTTATTGTTTTAAGCAGTTCCCATATTTAAATGAAAAATTTATCAAATTATACAATACATACAAGAGCTGGAAGATCATAGCATTTCAATATTATAGAATACTCACGAATGTTTTTTTTTTCCCCATTTAAAATTATCAATATTTAATGCAATTTGACAAAAATTGCACAATACTTAGTGTATGACTATCAAATAAGAGCTAGGTTTTATTGTTACAACAACGTTTAAGATCATTAAACGAGTATATATATATATATATATTTTTTAAAGAAGAATAGTATATAACTTACTGTTTTTAAGGATAGGTGATTGTTAACATTGAATTTAAATGAAAGAGTGACCCTCTGAGACAAGTACAGTACATTGCAATAACATTAAAAAATATGAAAGATATGCAATTAACACCTTAAAAGAAACATGTAATGAGTTTTGATATCTTAATAGGAGACATTATTGACATGCACATAGAAATGTCACAATTTTGTGGCTGTAGGTGCTCCATAAGACCCCTCTGCTCTTAATAAATGATCCCATTTGAATGTACATATTTAACAACATACAGAAAATGACAGGACTACAACAAAATTTTACACCTATTACAGAATAACTCCCAACTTCGTAGATTTTTAAGAAACTACAGTCGAATTTTCACCGATTCTTAGAGATTGAAACACAGCATTGTTTATGAATCTTCATACTTTAGAGAATGGAACATAACTTACCATTTATTTTGAATGAATTCAGAATTTTGACATTGATTATAAATTTATGATTTAAACTCTGTAAAGTGTAAATATCCTTTGTTATGAAACTCACACTGTAGACATTTGATATGATTCGAATAAATCTATTTTTAATTTTTTATATTTTATTTTAAAAAGTGAGATTAGTAAACTTGTTACACTTGAATGTATAGATACATAACTCATAACCATATAACATTTCTTAAATGGAACATGCTTAAAAAAAAAAAAATTAGCTAATGAGTATAAATAAGAAATTCAATTTGAAAGATAAAAACCATTTAATGAATCTATTATTCATGAAATACACATTAACCATTATCAGTTGTACATTTAAACAAATAAGTTAAAATGATTTCCTTATTGCACATTCATAGTCCTCTGATTTGAATGACTCGAAAAAATTTCTATCATAGCAGTAAAAGACTTCTTCACCACGCAACAAAACTTTCTTAGCAATGTTATTAATGTCAAGATTTAGAAGCACTTGTTCAGACACTCTGTCATACATTTGTAATGGAGTGCTGTAAAGACATTCATGGTAACTTAAATCTTCAACTTGAGCAACACAGCCGACACATTTGAAAAGTTTTCTTACATGACACATGATGTTGTCATGAATACAAGAGATTAATTGTTCGAATGCAAAATTTTTGTCACAAATAAGTGATGGTAGAAAGGTTATAGTGTTCTTTATTTTTAATATTTGTGCAGGAAACCACTCTATAAATATACTTTCTCGAAGATGTATACTAATGTTGTTAACACTATTCTGTAAACATGCTATTTGATTTTTATCTAAGGTAATATGACACTGTGTTAGACAAAATTTTGAATCATATAATTGAATTATTTTCTGCAAATGCAATTTTCCGTTGTCATTGAAACAGAACAACTCATTGCGACTGACGAAAGAGGTATCTGCATATAGAATATTGAACGACCACAATTTTTGAGAAAATTCACTCCACGTAGCCGGTGACAGTGTAACACCTTCACGCGTAGGCTGTAATTCATTTCGATCGTTAGAGAGATATTTCCATATATACACTTTTAACTTCCCATGACGAAGTTTTAAATATACATACACATTAGATCCTAAATGCCAACGACGGAGTGCATCTTGCATAAAATCTGAAGAAGGAGATTCAGTCGAAACTGATTCTGTAGTGGAAGATAACACTCCGCTATGTGTTAGAGCACAAGAAAGTAGATCTTGAGTTGAGTTTTCAACCTCGGTGAGAACTTGTGAATTGACAACGGTAGATGTTTCTGCTGGGGTTTTGGAAGACATAAGATAGGTCTCTAACCAATCCTCAGCAAATTTTTGTGAGGGCGAATTAATCACATCTGAGACAATGTCCACAGATTTTGTTTCTTCTAGGGTAGGAACAGTCAACTCCGCACTATTTACACTAGAAATTATTTGCTCGAGTGATGGCATACTTTGAATTTTAGGCATTCTTTTTAGATAGTAACATCCAACTACGACATTCACAGTATAAGATTTATTTTTAAAACACTAACATCTTAAAACATTATAATTTTGTCGCAGCTATGAACGAACCAAACCTATCCACACAACGCCCAAAGTTGAAATGACTTATCAAACAACTTCATAAGTATAATCACATAACCTAAATCGAGTGTCGTGTGCAAACAGATCACATAAGATATGAAGTGATTAGAACTTATAATTTTTAATGAATCGTACAACATTAGATTGTGGTAAATACAATTGTTATCTACATGAGAAAATTTCTATATTATTTCATTCAGCTTCGAAATCATAGAGTGAAAATATGTACCAAACTTACTTAAAGTTCCTAATTTTAAATCACATTAACATTATATACTTAAGAATAGCTACAAGAATAGCTACCAAAAACACGAAAATAACTAACAGTATGAGGCCTTCACAAGTCGACATCCAAACTAGAAATGAACGATAAACACACTAATTACAACAATTAGATGAGAGCTTATCAGTTCTTATCTTATCTAAGATTTCACATAAAATGACGTCATCACTCCAAAGTTCACAAGATGACGTCATTGGTCCAAGGTTCGCAAGATAACCGTTTAGCCTTTTAAAATTAAGAAGTAATTAAAATTTTTATAATTGTGAATAAGTGATTTAAAATTAAGAAGTAATTACTACCGATTTTAATTACTTCTTAATTTTAAATCACTTATTCACAATTATAAAAATTTTAATTACTTCTTAATTTTAAAAGGCTAAACGGTTATCTTGCGAACCTTGGACCAATGACGTCATCTTGTGAACTTTGGAGTGATGACGTCATTTTATGTGAAATCTTAGATAAGATAAGAACTGATAAGCTCTCATCTAATTGTTGTAATTAGTGTGTTTATCGTTCATTTCTAGTTTGGATGTCGACTTGTGAAGGCCTCATACTGTTAGTTATTTTCGTGTTTTTGGTAGCTATTCTTGTATATTCCGCGTGATACATATCACCTAAAGTTATAAAAATATATATAAAATTTTTCTAAGTATATAATGTTAATGTGATTTAAAATTAGGAACTTTAAGTAAGTTTGGTACATATTTTCACTCTATGATTTCGAAGCTGAATGAAATAATATAGAAATTTTCTCATGTAGATAACAATTGTATTTACCACAATCTAATGTTGTACGATTCATTAAAAATTATAAGTTCTAATCACTTCATATCTTATGTGATCTGTTTGCACACGACACTCGATTTAGGTTATGTGATTATACTTATGAAGTTGTTTGATAAGTCATTTCAACTTTGGGCGTTGTGTGGATAGGTTTGGTTCGTTCATAGCTGCGACAAAATTATAATGTTTTAAGATGTTAGTGTTTTAAAAATAAATCTTATACTGTGAATGTCGTAGTTGGATGTTACTATCTAAAAAGAATGCCTAAAATTCAAAGTATGCCATCACTCGAGCAAATAATTTCTAGTGTAAATAGTGCGGAGTTGACTGTTCCTACCCTAGAAGAAACAAAATCTGTGGACATTGTCTCAGATGTGATTAATTCGCCCTCACAAAAATTTGCTGAGGATTGGTTAGAGACCTATCTTATGTCTTCCAAAACCCCAGCAGAAACATCTACCGTTGTCAATTCACAAGTTCTCACCGAGGTTGAAAACTCAACTCAAGATCTACTTTCTTGTGCTCTAACACATAGCGGAGTGTTATCTTCCACTACAGAATCAGTTTCGACTGAATCTACTTCTTCAGATTTTATGCAAGATGCACTCCGTCGTTGGCATTTAGGATCTAATGTGTATGTATATTTAAAACTTCGTCATGGGAAGTTAAAAGTGTATATATGGAAATATCTCTCTAACGATCGAAATGAATTACAGCCTACGCGTGAAGGTGTTACACTGTCACCGGCTACGTGGAGTGAATTTTCTCAAAAATTGTGGTCGTTCAATATTCTATATGCAGATACCTCTTTCGTCAGTCGCAATGAGTTGTTCTGTTTCAATGACAACGGAAAATTGCATTTGCAGAAAATAATTCAATTATATGATTCAAAATTTTGTCTAACACAGTGTCATATTACCTTAGATAAAAATCAAATAGCATGTTTACAGAATAGTGTTAACAACATTAGTATACATCTTCGAGAAAGTATATTTATAGAGTGGCTTCCTGCACAAATATTAAAAATAAAGAACACTATAACCTTTCTACCATCACTTATTTGTGACAAAAATTTTGCATTCGAACAATTAATCTCTTGTATTCATGACAACATCATGTGTCATGTAAGAAAACTTTTCAAATGTGTCGGCTGTGTTGCTCAAGTTGAAGATTTAAGTTACCATGAATGTCTTTACAGCACTCCATTACAAATGTATGACAGAGTGTCTGAACAAGTGCTTCTAAATCTTGACATTAATAACATTGCTAAGAAAGTTTTGTTGCGTGGTGAAGAAGTCTTTTACTGCTATGATAGAAATTTTTTCGAGTCATTCAAATCAGAGGACTATGAATGTGCAATAAGGAAATCATTTTAACTTATTTGTTTAAATGTACAACTGATAATGGTTAATGTGTATTTCATGAATAATAGATTCATTAAATGGTTTTTATCTTTCAAATTGAATTTCTTATTTATACTCATTAGCTAATTTTTTTTTTTTTTAAGCATGTTCCATTTAAGAAATGTTATATGGTTATGAGTTATGTATCTATACATTCAAGTGTAACAAGTTTACTAATCTCACTTTTTAAAATAAAATATAAAAAATTAAAAATAGATTTATTCGAATCATATCAAATGTCTACAGTGTGAGTTTCATAACAAAGGATATTTACACTTTACAGAGTTTAAATCATAAATTTATAATCAATGTCAAAATTCTGAATTCATTCAAAATAAATGGTAAGTTATGTTCCATTCTCTAAAGTATGAAGATTCATAAACAATGCTGTGTTTCAATCTCTAAGAATCGGTGAAAATTCGACTGTAGTTTCTTAAAAATCTACGAAGTTGGGAGTTATTCTGTAATAGGTGTAAAATTTTGTTGTAGTCCTGTCATTTTCTGTATGTTGTTAAATATGTACATTCAAATGGGATCATTTATTAAGAGCAGAGGGGTCTTATGGAGCACCTACAGCCACAAAATTGTGACATTTCTATGTGCATGTCAATAATGTCTCCTATTAAGATATCAAAACTCATTACATGTTTCTTTTAAGGTGTTAATTGCATATCTTTCATATTTTTTAATGTTATTGCAATGTACTGTACTTGTCTCAGAGGGTCACTCTTCCATTTAAATTCAATGTTAACAATCACCTATCCTTAAAAACAGTAAGTTATATACTATTCTTCTTTAAAAAAAAATATATATATATATACTCGTTTAATGATCTTAAACGTTGTTGTAACAATAAAACCTAGCTCTTATTTGATAGTCATACACTAAGTATTGTGCAATTTTTGTCAAATTGCATTAAAATTTGATAATTTTAAATGGGGAAAAAAAAAAACATTCGTGAGTATTCTATAATATTGAAATGCTATGATCTTCCAGCTCTTGTATGTATTGTATAATTTGATAAATTTTTCATTTAAATATGGGAACTGCTTAAAACAATAACATTGCAATTAACTCGCTTTGCGAACATGAACTTTGGGTTACTATCTGTTACACTGATAAGCGCGATAAGCTATAGAGCCGATTTGGAATGTATTTTGGGTGAGTCTTTGGCCTGCATGTTGTGTGTATTGAGGGGGGGGAGGGGGTATATTTATGGAAAATATGTATTCATATACATATTCTTTCTGAGAGCAGCTTTTTCAAAATAAGATCCACACATTTTAGTGGTGTCTATTGAAATGTGAGGATGCAATCATGCATTTACAATTGTCGGATTTCCACTTGGACGAATTCAGACGTAAAATACACCTCTAATGCTTTTTTTTTTTTTAAATTACAACTTAACATTTAGAAGGTATATGGAATATCTGCTTATATGAAAAAAAAAAAATGGATAGCATAAGACAGTAGCAAGTTATTAAAAAGAAAAAAGAAAAAAAAATGCATAATTTGGAAAGAATAATTGTGTGGTGGCAATACGGCAACATAATGACATCATTATAGATAAGATCTAATTTTTAATAATGTAATAAGAGTGTATCACTCATTTGGAGTGTGGACAGTAAGTTGTCGCTCCGTGAGTTCCAATTTTGTTAACTATTTTCAATGTGAATATAAAAATTATATGAAATGATTCTAAATATTCAAACTTAGAAGCTTCATCTAAGTTCGGTTTCATTGAAATATTTGTCCTGTAAATATTTGCATCGGTAAAACCACCATTGGTAGTTCAAACAGTCGATTCGTATTTAGAAAATTCTAGAACCGTAGTGTACAACTGTAGAAATCTATTTTTAAAAGCTGTCGAAACAGATATTTTTTTCATAAAAATGTGTTCCATACAATTTATGTCTACCGATGAAATACAACTATTTCGGACATTTTTAAAAATTTAAAAAGTTTGAAAGTTAGTGTGATAAAATCTCACACAATACTTACTCGTTTCATGTTTAGCAGGTTTTAATACCGGGTGTTGAAATCTAGGTACATGTATGTGCAAAATGGTCTATTCCTATTCAATAGATTTTAAAATGTGTTGGTGTCCTGAAAAAAATAATGTACACTCACTTCTAAGTTCTATAATGGTAGTAAAATTACGATGTTAAAATGGTGATATCATATTCATTGGGTTTTATTTAAACTGAATGCTAAAATTTTTGGGGGTGAAAATTCGTTAGTTTGTTAAATTCTAAACTTCGATATTTCAATTACATCCACCATTTTAAAAATGGCCGAATCATATTCAATGCGTAATATCATTAAAATGATGTATTTCAGATTACGTGTACCAAATCAGACCCTTGAAGTATCCAACTATTAAAATATATTATTAGAAAAAATATGTGGCAACACCTCATACTGCTGACGTCATTATAGATAATATCTAATTTTTAATAGCGTAATGAGAGTGTATCACTCATTTGGAGTTTGCCCAGCGGGTAGTGAAGAGGTCGTTCTGTGAGTTCTAATTTTCATTATTATTATTTTTATATACTTTTAGATTTATTTTTCAAAAATCACACACACACACTTAGAATGGTTGAATCCTGTTCACAAAACATAATTTCAGCTATGTATTACATTCATGTTTCTAAAGTTTGTGTATACATTTGTTTTTAGATACACAACACTTAAAATGGTCGAATCGTATTCATTGAACACAATTTGTGTGTTCATCCGTAATCAATTTGTTTTTAAACATTCGAAATCATTTCGTTATTATTATAAAAATCGTATTGATAGTTAGATTTATTGAAAAAAAAAAAAAAAAAAATCCACTGAATACAATTTTAGCTAATTATTACATTCGTGTTTTTAAAGTTTGTGTATACATTTGTTTTTAGATACACAACACTTAAAATGGTCGAATCGTATTCATGTAACACCATTTTTGTGTCCACGGAACACAATTTGTGTGTTCATCCGTAATCAATTTGTTTTTAAACATTCGAAATCATTTCGTTATTATTATTATAAAAATCGTATTGATTTATTTAAAAAAAAAAAAAATCCACTGAATACAATTTTAGCTAATTATTACATTCGTGTTTTTAAAGTTTGTGTATACATTTGTTTTTAGATACACAACACTCAGAATGGTCGAATGGTATTCACTGAATACAAGTTTCATGTCCACTGAACACAATTTTAGCTAATTATTACATTCGTGTTTTTAAAGTTTGTGTATACATTTGTTTTTAAAAAAAAAATCATAATGTTATAATACACAGATTTATATTCACTCCGTAGCATTCTGTTTTAAAACGCACCCTTTATAAAGTGCATCGCTATTCACCGAGCGATTCGAATGAACTTTGAAAAATAATCTAACTTCCACTGATAAGGTACACTTCGAAGTTAACTGCCTATAAAGCACGGGTGCTTTGGCACGATGGTAAGACGCGCGGCTTCTAATCAGTTGGACCCAAGATCGAATCCAGCTCCTGACAAGTGAAACATTAATTTCTTTTGGCAAAAAAAAAAAAATGACGATAGATGGCAGCACTTCATCAAAATTCGCCAGAGGGTAACTACTTCACGCTGATAAGATCTTTCAGTCTGTCGCTGACCAGCAGAGAGGGAGGACCTGTGTTCTTGTCAAAGGTCACTTCTAAGGTTATCAATCGCTGATTGCCACACGTCATTTCCAGATTGTGTGATGCTCAGTCATCGATTGCGACATCCCTTGAAACTTCTTCCTCAGGTCAAGGGTCGGTCAGCGATTGCGACATCCGTTGAAACCACTTCCTTAGGTCAGTCAGTGATTGTGACATTCCCTCTCAAGACTCGGAGTGAAACTCACTCCGTATGAGTCATCATGCCTCTCTGAAAGACTTCGCAATTGCCCTCTTCCGAAAGAGGCATCCGGTGCTGCACCACCTCACCAAACTTCCAAAAGAGGGGAGGGGGCACTGAGAGGCATCCTCCCTCCTGGGGGTCTCAAGACCCTCTGAGAGGAGGGTCCACTCCAAAGAGGGAAGACACTCCAAAGAGGCATCCTCCCAAAGAGGGACCCTCCTCTGGCACCACACGGCACCACCTCCCCGATCCGCCGCAGAACCGGCATTTTATAACTACTGTTGTGGATCACTGTCAGAGGATACCATATGCATCCATACAGCCCATATGCTTTGTCGCATTTTAAACAAATCATTTTTGTTTCCACGAATTGCATTTCCATAGTAGGAAGTCAATTTTTGAATATTGGCTTCCGTCAGCCGGCCTTTTCCTCCAATTGTCTTTCCATCTGATAGCTTCTTTCCAGCCATCTGGGTTTTCAGCTTTCTCAAACGAGTTCCCATTCTTTTTTTAATGTGACCTGTGCATTCAAGTTTTTCAACCGCTATTTCATTTCCATATGGTTTGCTATTCGATATTTGTGAAAATGTTTTCGTATCACCATCACCAATATAAAATTTGTACCGAACACCATGGTCTTCAATTGATCTGTTGAATATGCGTAACATTCCATCACATTCCATTTTTCCGGCACTACCCGAATGGTTTTTTGAACACACTATTTTATGATTCTTTTTCCACTTTTCATACCGAGGGCCACTTTTCTTACTTCTATAGCTGTTGCAACCTTTACAAAAAGAAGACATTACTTCGGTTTCAATAACTTTCCCGCTTTCTGCTCCGATTAGTGTACACACACCTACAAGAGACGAATGCCCCCTAGTTTTCCAACTACCATCTCCACTTATAGTAATATCTTTCGATCCATTTGATAATTCTCTTTCGTCCTGGATAGCAGTTTTCATTGAAGATTTAGCTACAACAGATGTGGCATTTAAAATCCTGTGATTAATTTTATTATATGATTTCTGAGAAACAGGCGCTGGAAGACCCATAGTAGAACAAAAAGTAGATAAAGCCGATAAACCCTGTCCTATACATCGCATAGAAAACACAGCTCTTCTGTTTATTTCTGGAATATTTTTCTTAACACCAAGCATTTTTGTATTTTTCACAGACTTTAGTTCATCACAGCTATCACAATATACAAGAAATGTGGATGCTAAACCCATTGAAGATTTTTCAAGTATATTTATTGTTCCATGACATATTTTACAGCACAAAACATTTGCAAGCTCCTTGAAAAGTACTGATATATTAACCATTCTATATTCATGTTCTTCAGATGAAATATATGACTTATCAACTGAAAGTTCATCTTTTGAGCTGAACAGTTTTTTTTTTACTTGAAGCACTTAGCTTAGGCGTAGAATCAACATTTTGCCGTTCGAACACTTTCGGATTGTTTTTGTTTTTAATTACAGACATATTTCCTTGAAAACGCCTTCTTTTCGTTCTTTTACCAGAACGAGATTTAGTTGCCGGTGTATCCATTATTAGAAAGCAAAAAGTTTATATTAAAAAATTGCACCAAACAGTCTTGTACGTTGAAGTTTACACAAATAAATATGCAAACGTGAAGAAGTTTGTAATGTATACTTATAAAATAGATTAACTGTATTTTAGTTCAAAGTTCTTATGCTTAAACAACATAAATGCAGAAAATCAATCGTAAAAAGTAAGAAAATATAATGAAAAGAGTTACAAGTTAACAGCGCTAGAATATAAGCAAACTGGGCTGAGCAGTTCAGTAGAGGTGAGTAGTTGCCTTCCTACTGCTGTAGAAATAATTAAGTAAATAATTAAGACATGGTGGTGGAAAAAGTAATAGATTTACGTGACACATCAGCAAACTGCAAACATAAACAAACAGTGATGTCCCTTTAAAAATGGCGGCGATGGCTGACATGAAAAATTTTTCGAAAGTGTATGTTGCATAAAAGCTCATAACTTTCGAAATAATGCGAATTTTTGAATGCGGTTTTTTGCACAGTGTTCAGAAATGTTCAAATATTCAGAATAAAATAAAATTGAAAAATCGATTTTTTGAAGGTTTAAAGGTCCTATGCCCCCTTAAGCTAAAATAAAACAGTTTAAGGACAGATACAACACTAAATATAAATTGAAAAGAATAAAAATCACAATTTTGACACAAGATGGATGACATATTTAATTTTGAAGTAAGTCACATGATCTCCTCATATAATATGGTTGTAATTATTATTTTAAATTTTATTTAAAAAACTACCGAATATATTTTGGTGAATTTTTTTTCATATTTTTATGGAACTATTTGAATATTTCCTAAAACTTTCGAAGCAATTTGTGATTTTTAAATTCGCTTAAAAAAAGTTTGAAAAATTAGGTCCCGTAGGGTTCAATGTCTTTCAATTTTTCAATCCTGGTTCTATCCAAAAGTAATTGGGTGATATTATTAATGTATATACCCATAGGTCCCACGAACCGTCTGAACAACATACTAAATTTTCATTTTCATAAAGTTACGACAGTTATCGTGCTAACGGGCAGGCAGACAGACAGAATGAACAAAGCCATAACCACTTCTCAACTATGTTGTAATGTGTTGAAAAGGAATCAGTAATGACGGGATGGGAGGAAGCAATGAATATCCGTGCCAAAATGCCAAAAATAACAAGACCGTTCCCAGAAATTAATACTGATACGTAAATCACGGATAGTACTACAATGTAGCTTAGACTCAGCAAATTAAATAATGCGATTAGCAGAAGCATTATAAACGTATTTTTTTATATGAAAAGAGGGGGATATAATATAAGAATGGTTACAATAAATTAGTAAATTCAGACAACAAAGCAAATTGGTTAATTTAAGTTTAAATTTGAATAACTTACTGCCAGAAAAAGACATATGGGATTGAATGATATCTGTACAATATTCAAAATACTACAAAAACGAGGGAAAATTGCAATATAACTGACGTAAAAACAAACAAGAAAGATCAATCATGCATAAAGCATTGATTATGAAACCCTTTCCAACTGCAATGCAATTTTATTTAAACATCTCTAAAATGCGATACATTCAGCGGTAATATTTTTAAAATTATAACAACACTACAATAATTTATTATATTTGAAAACTTAAAACTTCATCGAAAAAAATGAACTTTATTCAAATGACGTCATTGAAATATAAATCTCCTGGCTCTATGTAAAAGAAGCAAATATTTCAGTCATACACTTTTATTCCATTCCTTTCATTCATCACAATACTACAATAATTTATTTTACTTAACTTAAAACGATGGAGGTAAAAGTAATTTAACTTTATGCTTAAAACTTCATCGAAAAGTCTGCTATAAGATCGTCTGCTTCTCTATGTAAAATCAATGAATGTTTCATTCATAACAGCTATATTGCAGACTGAAAAGCTAAATAATTTTGCGGTAAAAAAATTCAGCAATTCTTATAGAACTCATCTTACAGCTTGATGTGTTTACATTCCCATAGGTGAAAATTAGGCTTCGTTGTAGAAAAGATCAAAGTTTGATGATCATATAAACTCAAATTTATTGTAACTGCGTTGTGTCATGATATAGATACACAGAAATTAAGCAAAAATAAAGCGGTTTTAGGATTTATGTAACACTAAATATAAATTAAAAGAGCTCTAAAAATCCCGATTTTAACACAAGATGAATGCCATATTTTATTTTGAAGTGGGTCACTTGATCTCTTCATGTAATATGTGTGCAATTATTATTTTAAATTTTATTTAAAAAGCTACCAAATATATTTTGCTTAAATTTTTTTCAAATTTTTATGGGATAATTTGAATATTTCTTAAAACTTTCGAAGCAATTTGTGAATTTTAACTTCGCTTAAAAAGTGTTTGAAAAATTAGGTCCCATAAGGTTCAATGTATTTTATTTTTTCAACTCGGGTTCAATCCAAAACTAATTGGGTGATATTATTCTTTTATATTCCCATAGGTCTCACAGACCATCTGAAGAACATACTATAATTTCATTTTGATAATATCATTTTTACAGCAGTTATCGTGCTAACGGACAGACAGACAGACAGAATGAACAAAGTCATAAGCACTTGTCAACTATGTTGTAAAGTGTTAAAAAGTCGAATTAAAGATAGCACTAAAAGTGAATGTATAGCAATAGGATATATGTCAAAATTAAAATATAGCATTACACAAGATGCAAGTCAAAAATGGGTATACGTTTAAAACCGTTAAAAACATGATAAAAATTCAAAGGTACATACTGCATGGACAGCAGTCGAACATGAACAAGATCTTTAAAACTTAGAAGATCTGTAAAACGAAAAATTGTGTCCACTCAATCAAATGCAGATAAACTGTCGCATAGACGACAAAGTATTTGAAAAGCACAACATGGTGCACAATCTTAAGTCCCTTATTATTATTATCTCAAAGTTCGTATATTCAGAAAACAATATCAGTTCAATATACGTCAATGGTAGAAATACTGGCTTGTTGAAGATTTGTCGCCGAATTCAAGTTCATAGGACTCCAAACCAAATTCATAAGACTCCAAAAATAAGTTCATATGTCTCCAAACACTCCGTCTTATTTATACATCCACCACATCTAAGCGTTCAGGCGTTGAACGAATTGAAAATTGGCGAAATGTAGTCGAAGCACAAATGTCTTAAAAATACAGCAAGTTGGTCAGTATATACTGAAAGCTAAGAAATACTTTTCTTCAAACAGGCTGTAGAAAGACAAACTTAAAAACGGCAGAAAATTGCAGGATCCATTCAGGAACTTTATTACGCTACAGACAAAGCAACTTCCATACGGCGAAATCAGGCAAAAAGTTCTCCCAATACGAGAAGTCCAAAACGGTATATAAACGTAACCGTGCAGGACAGCGATTGGCCATATACTTCTATGTCCAAAAGTTAAGCATAATTCGTAAAATGCGAAAAATTCGAAGTTAATATGGAAACAATGGTTCGCAATCAGTTGTGGAGAATCGTGGGACGAAGGTAAATCATTGTGCCTATGTAAAACAGTTCAGTCGACGTCGACATGCGCAAAGCACCGGCACACGTCGGAACGAGTATAAAACAGCCTCAGGCGACATGGCCAGTTGAGGCAGAATTTCGCAATTACTGTGGTATGGAGCGTTGTTAACAATCTAAATGGACGCAAGATGTCACAATGTGCCAACTGGACATTTTTTTAAAGGGGCGAATTATTGGAATGCTGGAATCCGGTCGATCTCCAACTGAAGCGTCTCGAATTCTGAATGTGCCCCAGTGTGTGATCTCCAGACTGTGGCAGAGGTTCCAAAACACTAGAGATGTTACCCGACGACTAGTACCGAGTCGGTCAAGGGTAACAACCGCCCGGCAAGATCGATATTTGGTGATAACTGCACTAAGTCAGAGGAACCGTTCTGCCAGACAACTACGTGTACAGCCCTGACAGCCGCCATAGGGCTCACTCTTTCGAGACAAACTGCTTACAGGAGACTCAGACACGGTGGTCTCTATGCCAAATGATCAGCAGTTGGCATCCCCCTGACGTCTGCACAAAAACGCGAGCGCGCGCTTTTACAGTGGAGTTTGGATCATCGGCAGTGGAGTGGACAACAGTGGGGAAATGTCATGTTCAGTGACATGTCCAGGTTTAGCCTGCAAACTGATTCTCATCGTACCACGATCTGAGATAATGTGGAACGCGTTTTCACCCAGGAAACATCTCGGAAAGACATCGTTTTCCGTTTTGGGGAGTTATGGTCTTGGCAAGCATCATGATGGACGGCCGCACAGACCTCCACATCTTTAACACGGAGTCGGTTACCGGTCAAAGATACAGAGACGAAGTCATTGAGCATACCATTCGATTGTTTCGAGGTGCTGTTAGTCCTGATTTCATATTCATGGATGATAACACACCTCCTCACCTTACGGCCTTGGTCGAAAACTTCCTTCAAACTGAAGATATCCAGCACATGCAGTGGCCTACCAACTCTCCTGATCTGAATCAAATAGATCATGTGTGGGATATGTTCGGGAGACATCTTGCAGCCTCCGCTACCAACCAAGCTCCGTTCCGGAACTGCTCTCCGTGACGTTTGGAACTCTTTGAACAAACTCTCATCGAAACCCTCATCAAAACCCTCATCGAAACCCTCATCGAAACCCTCATCGAAACCTCTTCGAAAGTATGGGAAATCGTTGTGCAGCATGCGTGGTTACCCAAGGTTCCCACACACCGTATTAAACTGCTGCATCACATTGTTTTAATCTTTCTATTTCACTGAAGTTGACACTCGTATTGTGACCCTTTTTTTCAACCCTTTTCTTTGGATAATAAAAGTCGTTATTATCCTTGTTTTGTATTGTTTTCATTTTCTATAACCATATTACACCCGCATACAGCGTTTCCTTCCATTCCGATGTAGATTTCCTGAAATTTTCACATAAACAGCAACTATGCTTAACTTTTGGACATGAGTGTTTATTAAACTCAGGTAGTCGAACAGAACCAATAGAATAGGATTTTAATAAAATTGTATGGAAACACGCCAAAATAATCAATAGACAGTCACAAAATTGGTCATAATTAACAGTTTCTTATTAAAATATCATTTTACGACGAACTAAAATTACACAGCCAACAATGCACTTACAATGCACTTTCGGGCATTATTATTACTTTCATCAGCGACAAGGTGAAAATAAGTGGCGAACATGAGTTTAAATACTAACCAATATTTTAGTAGGTCTTAGAAGAAGATTTTAATATAAAAAAACTTTTAATTATATAACCTATTTTTTGGTTGTCTTTATTTTTAACACTTTACAACATAGTTGAAAAGTGTTTATGACTTTGTTCATCCTGTCTGTCTGTCTATCCGTTCGCACGATAACTGACGTAAAAATGACTTTATCAAAATGAAATTTTAGTATGGTGTTGAGACGGTCTGTGGAACATATGGGAATGTAAATGAATAATATCACCCAATTAGTTTTGGATTGAACCCGGGTTGAAAAAATGAAATACACTGAATCCTATTGCACCTAATTTTTCAAACATTTAAGCAAAGTTAAAATTCACAAATTGCTTCGAAAATTTTAGGAAATACTCAAATTATCCCATAAAATATATGAAAAAATTTCAGCAAAATACGTTCTGTAGTTTTATAAATAATACTTACACCCAAATAATATGAAGAGATCACCTGACCCAGTTCAAAATAAAATATGGCATCCATCTTTTTTCACAGAGTCAAAATCGTAATTTTTAAAGTTGTTTTACATTTGCATTTAGTGTTGCATCCGTTCTAAATCCGCTTTATTTTTGTATAATTTCTGTGCATCTATATTCTGCGCCAACACAATTACAATAGTTTTGAATTTAAATGATTATCAAACTTCGATTGTTTCTACAACGACGCCTCATTTTAATGAATACAGAATGTAAACAAACGATTGTAAGATGAGATGTATAAGAATTGCTGATATTTTTAACGCAAAATTATTTAACTAATGAGTCTGGAATAAAAGTGTGTCAATGAAATATTCACTGTTGGCACGTAGAGAGCCAGACGATTTATATTTAGATGACGTTATTTGAATAAAGTTCATTTCTTTCGATGAAGTCTTATGTTTTTAAGTAAAATAAATTATTGTAGCTTTATAATAATTAAATTATATCACCGCTGAATTTATCGCATTTTAGATGTTTAAATAAATTGCATTTCAGTTGGAAAGTGTTTCATGATCAATGCTTTATGCATGATTGATCTTACTTGTTAAAGTGTTGAATTTTACATTTAGCGATTTTCGGCTTACAAAATGTAAAACTATTTTGAAGTACCAATTAACTTATATTCCGTACCACTCTAAATTGACAATTATCAATATTGATAGTCCACACAATAAGCAATACAGTCCATGTATTAAGATATTTTAATATTCAATTCATCAATTTTACGTCATTTTTGCTAATTCAGTGCCATTTTTTGCATTTTTGACGATATTTTCGTCAATCTATAGCGGAATATAGGCAAGTTGGCGATATTTCGCGAAATTAGTCGCAGGATTGATCACCAAGCGTTACACACAAATGAAGAGAAGAGCTTTCGTTTTTAAAATAACTATTGGCAAATTGTTAAGCGTCAAAACACAAATTATTACTCAAAGTATCTTCTTACTTGAATAGTATGAACTAAATGCATGAAAAAGATGTTAACAAATTTATTGCATAATATTACATATGAAAAGGTAACATATTTCACAATAGTTAAAACATTTTTGAAAAGGTAACATATTTCACAATAGTTAAAACATTTTTAATTTTATGCAATTTTTTTTTATAAAAAATGTGAAATATCTTGAGAATGGTTCATGATAGCAAAGTTTGTATCATTCGTTTTCTAATAAAAACAAATCTGATGAGAGCAGCACATAACTTTCCCTGCAGACTTAAATTAATTTTCTCTTTATGTCATTAAAAATTCATTAAATTATGTTTAATTGCACTAAATAACACTCATTATTATTTGCAATTACAATGAATTTACACTTTTAATTCAGCTTTTGTTTTCATTTTGTAACTGAACGTGTTTTCAAAAGCGGCGTAGCAAAAATGGAAAAAAACTTCAATACGAAGAACGGCTAATCTTCGAGAACGGCAGATCTTAGAGTAATGAGGTTGGTCTTATTCTTTGCATCGTCAAAAACTACGTATAAAACAAGCATTTAATTTATACACTTGAGCATACAAAGTCTTTTATTTTACATTTTTACTATTTTTAAGAGCCATTTCGCAAAAAACGGCAGGTTCCTTTATTCGGAATCGTGCCAAAATCTAATCAGCACCAGCGCCACCCACAAGTGACTCAGCTATAAAATTTTAGGAAATGTGGTCCATTACTTTTTGAGTTAGAGTGGATACATACATTGCGCAGACAGACACAGACCCATAGACCCACACACAGACGTCACACTAAAAATAGTTTTTAGCGTATTAGAGTTCCCAAAACGTGTAGAACCGTCGAAATCCGTCAAAAACCTTTCGACACGATTCCACTATTTTCACTATACATTACCATGTATTGCAGAGAAAGTAATACCATAAGAAATGATCATTTATATAACATTATTGAATATATTTACTCTACATTTTGACCGATCATGAAGCCGCAAACAAAATGGCCGTGGAGGAACAAATGGCCCCGACCGCCCATATGCCAGGATCACACGTCTAGATGTTTCCGCCGAATTCTAAGAACAACATTCAACCGTTTGTAATAGTTAAAGTAGCTGCTGTTAAATGATAAGTACACAATTGCCAGTAAACTATCTTTTTATAATTTAACAGCACAATTTTAAATTGGGAACGTATTCAAAACACAAAAAGTATATATTTTTTATAAATTCGCGAAAATTCGTCTATTAATCGTTTAAAGTTTGTTTGAAAGAAAATATATCTATCTTTCTAAGAGTGTCAAGATGGAAACACTGTGAAAACATTTTTTGCCGCTAAGGAACCCATTTGTGTAAAAGGCGCTCAAATCGTGCTAAAATACAATATAACCCAAAAACTAATTCGAATTAAAACAAGAAAGATCAATTATGCATAAATCATTGATTATGAAACACTTTCCAATTGAAATGCAATTTTATTTAAACATCTTTAAAATGTGGTACATTCAGGGCTGATATATTTTAAATTATCACAGTTCTGCAGTAATTTATTATATTTGAAAATTTAAAACGTCATTGAAAAAAAATGAACTTTATTCAAATGACGCCATCGAAATATAAATCGTCTGGCTCTCTGTGTAAAAACAATGACTATTTCATTCATATCACTTTTATTCCTCCAGAGATAAATAATTTTGCGTGAAAAAAATCAGCAATTCTTATAAAAGCACTTGTTTACATTCTGCATTCATTAAAATTAGGCTTCATTGTAGAAATAATCAAAGTTTGATGATCATTTAAATTCAAAAATATTGCAATTGCATTGGCGATAAATATAGATGCACAGAAAATGCGCAAAAACAAAGAAGATTTAGGACGGATGCAACACTAATATAAATTTTAAAGAACTTTAAAAATCACGATTTTTATACTGGGAAAAAAATGAATGCCATATTTTATGTTGACGCGGGTCACATAATCTCTTCATATAATATGGGTGTAATGATTATTTAATTTTTATTCAAAAAGCTATCGAACATATTTTTCTGAAATAATTTTTATATATCTTTGGGATAATTTGAACATTTCCTAAAATATTCGATGCAATATGTGAATTTTAACTTCGCTTAAAAAATGTTTGAAAAATTAGGTGCCATAGGGTTCAATGTATTTCATTTTTTCAACCCGGGTCCAATCCAAAACTAATTGGGTGATATTATTCATTTACATTCCCATATGTTCCACAGACCGTCTCAACAACATACTAAAATTTCATTTTGATAAAGTCATTTTTACCGCAGTTGACGCGCGAACGGACAGACAGACAGAATGAACAGTCATAAACACTTTTCAACTATGCTGGAAAGTGTTAAAAAACACTTTCATTCAAATCTTTATTTAAAATGCAAATGCTTTGTATATCTTTACAGGGAAATTTTGATATTGATGTTATATGTTTTGTTTAAAAATCTAAATGAGCATTGTTAACTTATAATGCACCTCTAAGAAACGTGAGAAAATGTAAGATGGGAATTTCTTATCATATATTCACAGCTGATCACTTGTATTAAGTCGGGGGTCGGCAACGCGGTGCCCAGGAAGCAATTTTAAGGTGCCCGCCGTTCACATATCTAAATTCTAAATTTTAGATATTTGAACAGCAAACACTCGTAGTTGTAATAAATAATTTCATTAAAAATACTTATTTTATCTTCGTCATTTTCACAATAGTACGAATTGCTCAATTAAACGTTTGACACAAACTGAATCTTAGCTGCATTTAAATAACACTAGATGACTAGATGAATCAATTTTCGACTACTAGAGACATCTGATTCCGCATATAGCGAACTATTTTCTGTCCTCATCCTCTTATACTCTGTCCAGCCACGGCGTGCTACGTTTTACATTCGTAACCTCAGTTCGTACATAAACTTGCCATTTCATGAATTTGTATTTCGAGTTGTAAGTATGCCTGTGATTGTCTAATTTAACTGTTTATATTTATTTTTATTATCATTGTAGCCGCCATGGAAGAAAGAAATAAGAAGCAGAAGACACATCATTTTAATGTTGACTGGGAAGAACAATTTTGTTTCATTTATTATAAAGAAAAGAGTGTATGCTTATTGTGCAATTCAAGTGTAGGGATTACTAAAAGTGTAACGTGAAGAGACATTTCATCAGTACTCATAATAATTTTATTACAAATTTTCCAATAAACTCGGAAATTAAAAAGAAGAAAGGAATCTGAATTAAAACTCAACTGGACAGCAGAGTTTATTTACAATCAACAAGAAAGATCAATCATGCATAAGCATTGATTATGAAACACTTTCCAACTGAAATGTAATTTCATTTAAAAATTTCTAAAATGTGATTCATTCAGTGGTAATATCTTTTACATTATCACAGTACTACAGTAATTTATTATACTTAAATATTTAAAACTGTATCGAAATATAAATCATCTGATTCTTTATGCAAAATCAATGAATATTTCATTCATATAACTTGTATTCCAGACTCCAGAGCTAAATAATTTTGTGTGAAAAAAATTCAGCAATTCTTATGTAATTCATCTTACAATCGCTTGAGATATTTGCATTCTGCATATGTTAAAATTAGGCTTCCTTGAAGAAATAATAAAAGTTTAGGGATCATTTAAAATCACAACTATTGTAATTGCATAGGCACGGAATTTAGATACACAGATAATATATATGTGTATGTGTATGTACTCAAAGTATTGGAATCGTGCCGAAGATCGGAACTCGAATTTTCAAAGGATCTACACGTTTTGGGACTTCTAGAACACGAAAAAACTACTTTTAGGAAGACGTCTGTGTGTGTAAGGGTGTATCTGTGTATGTTTCTGTGTGTCTGTGTGGATATTACATCCACTCTAATTGAAAAACTAATGGACCGAATTTCATACAATTTGGTAGGTATGTTTTTTGTGGGAAATCCTGATGTTCATTAGATTATAGTACGATTCGTAATAAAAGAATCTGCCTTCTTTGCGAAATGGCCGCAGAAATTGCCTTTATCCACTCTAGCTAAAAACTAATGAACCAAATTTAACAAAATTTGGAGTATAATATTTCAATAACCTACAAGTGATTTATATACCAAATTTAACAAAATTTTGTATATAAATCATTTGTAGGTTATTCTACTACGATTCGGGAAAAAGGAACGGGCTATTTTTGCGAAATGGCCAGCAAAAACCGTTATATATAAAAATAAAAGACTACGTGTGCTCAATTATATCAATTAAATTCCTATTTTATATGTGATTTTTGACAACAAAAAGAATAAGACTAACCCCATTACTCTAGGACTAGCCGTTCTTGAGATCTTCTAGTTTTTTCGCGTTTTCGCTACGCCACCTTTGACAATAAGTCCAGCTATCAAATGAGAACCAAATTTAAGTTTAACGTGTAAATTCAATGTCATTTAAAATACTTATGTTGTGCAGATAAACTCAAATTATCATTGAATAAATAAAGAGAACGAATATGAGTCTGCAGAGAAAGACATGTGCTGTCCACATCAGAATTTTTAACAATATTATACCAATGATTTATAGAAGTGAACGGGGATTATTTTCAGGCCATTTCGAAAAAAATGTATGATCTATATTTAAAGATCCATCAAATTTTTGTCGAATAAAATGTTCAACAAATTTAAGCTGTGTACCAAATTTTAACTCTCTAGGACGTAGGAAAGTGCATTTAAAATGCCATCAATTAAATTTATCATGAAGAGTTATATAAAATTTTAAAAAAATGAAAAATTGTTATCTACCAAATTTATTTTAAAATATGAAGCCACTCCCATATGCAAAACGTTTAAACAAATGGAGAGATATTTATTATATAATATCTCTCTCTTTTCTTTCTGGAAGATATCCCAAAGTCAGAATTTAATTGAATTTGTTTTTTTCCTTATATTAAATAATTTTTTTAATTAAAAAACTACTTAACATATTTTACTGAATTTTTTTATATATATTCTATGGGATAATGTGAATATTTCCTAAAAATTTCAAAGCAATTCGTGAATTTTAAATTTACTTAAAAAATGTTTGAAAAATTAGGTCCCATAGGGTTCAATGTATTTCATTTTTTCAACCCGGGTTCAATAAAAAACTAATTGGGTGATATTATTTATTTATATTCCCATAGGTCCTACAGACCGTCTGAACAACATACTAAAATTTCATTTTGATAAACTCATTTTTACGGCAGTTATCGTGCTAACGGACAGATAGACAGACAGACAGACAGACAGACAGACAGACAGAATGAACAAAGTCATAAACACTTTTCAACTTTGTTGTAAAGTGTTAAAAAAGTGTATTCTTTACATTGCAAGTGGATGAGTCCACTGATGTGTCGGACACTTCTCAATTATGTATTATTGCAAAGATGGTTTTTGATGACTTTTCTGTAAACGAAGAATTTCTGAAAATTCTACCTTTAAAAGGCCGTACAAGAGGCAAAGATATTTATTCAACTTTTAAAAAGTATCTAGTGGAAAATAGTATTCCTTTAGAAAAATTGTCCACAATGGACAATTCTGGCCTCTTTTTTTAATTTTTTTATTCTATTCGAAATGTTGAAAAACGGACAAAAGTATAAAAAAATTTATTCTCCGAGCTGTATTTCATGTTTTATTAGCAGTCAAAGCCTTTCTGACTGTGGCGGGAAAACCATGCATTTTGGCGCTCACGGAATGTGACGTCCACAAGGTTCGTCCGCGGTTTGCGTCTTGGAGAATTAGTGCCTAAGTTTGGTTACATTCGGAAAGTTCCGATAATTATAATTGTTTTTCCCGTCCCAAACTGCCGAATAGTTATAAGTATTGTATCGCTCCAATGTGCCCGACTACTAATTTTACATCATCAGATAAAATATTTATATCTGTGCCAAAAAATGATGTTTTCGTAAAAAATAGTGTGAAACGCAGGAAACCAGATTGTAAACAAAATTCACCACTGTCATTAAAGAGGGTTCATTACGTATGTTATGATAATAAATCAGTGACTGTATAATCCAATTTTCAAAGCCTTTTAATGAGAAGTTATTTCTTTATGATTTAATAAACTTTGAAAATCCTTATAGGTGTCCACTACTGGCTCGAGGGGTGTTTACTGGTTCGGCACCCTATTTTCAGTTTTTCTATTACTGATGAATTTAAAGCCAGATTCAAAATCGAGTATTGACTTTGTACCCGGTTTAGTGTGTGCTGTTCGCAGTTAATTTAGAGAATATAAAAAATTCAGTGCATAAACTCTTTTTATTCCAGCATACTGCAGTGAGCTGTTGCAATTTAGTATTTTTATTAAGTACATGTGCTTTTGAAAGTTATAAAGTATATTTTATCTAAAAAAATAAATCACAAATTTGAAACATTGCACAAAAAATAGAAATTAAATAGAAAATAATTTAAAATTGTTTCTATTCAGAATCATAAATGATTTACTGTTTATTATAGGCTTTAAAATATAATATTATAAGAAGCAATTTAAAACTGCTTTCAATTTAAAAATAAATTATTAGATATTATATTTAGAATCCTCACAAATCATATAAATATAATAAAAATATATGCATAAAAATATATATACATATAAACATAAATATTATTTTTAATTTCCAGAAAAAATACACCGCTCAATCAAAACTTTCAGTTTAAATTTTCTGTATAACAAACTTAACTATAAAAGACTATATGCACTCAAAAAAAATTACGGAGCGCATTAAAAAAAAAAAAAAAAATAACAAAAATAAATATTAAAAAAAAAAAAAAAAAAAAAAAATATATATATATATATATATATATATATATATATATATATATATATATATAGAGGTGGGTCGTTCAGCACGATGGAGCCGAAATGGTTTTGCGTAAATAATATTTTGTAAGATAAAGCTTCAGTAAGTTTCAATTTGTTCGATTTTTTTTCAGACTCATTTGTTTCATTTACAGCTTTTCAAGGTGCTACAAATTACTTGCTAACTGTTTATAGCTAGCTAGCACTTTTACTTTTCGTCTTGATTTCAATTTGATACTCCGACTCTAGATATGCAATTTTCTCAAAATATGAAAATTTTTTATTAACTTGCTTTGAGGTATATATATTAAACTTAACAATATATCTGACGAAATTTTACATTCAAATTAATTTATAAACTTATCTGGCGGCACGTAATTACGTACTTGATTATGTATATTTCCTTGTATTATGTTCAAACCTCACCAATCATTAAACATCTTTAGAATCCTCAAGTTTATTTAACCTTCAAATTTCTTTAAACAAAATAAAATATATTGTTCTTGTTCATCCATATTTCACCAAGGAGTAAGTAAAGACACTGAACTGCAACATCAAGCAGCATCCGGCGCGACTAGTACTTGGGTGGAAGACCACCTGGGAACACCGCGTGCTGTTGGCACATTTCGGGCGCGGTAGCCCGGTGATTTGCGCGCTGGATTTGCACGCTGCCACAACTGCCGCCGTGTTCATGCGGAGTACGATCACGTTAAACATGTGGGTCCATAAGTCCTTCCGGGTGGTTGGTGGTAGGGGAAGGAGGGTACGGTCCCTGTGGATGCCTCCCCCACTGGGTTCCGATCTAAATTGGGTGGCACTTCCCGACCGTCCAAACGGTTACCTTACACCTTTCTGGTAGGTCGAACGGTCTGGGTCTAAAAAACAACTGAACTGCACAATCGTGATATTTTAAATATTGCAGCTTTCCCAGCTATTGGAAAATCCAGGTTAAAAACTAAGCTGTCGAAATTATAACCACTCGATCCAAAACCCAATTATATACACTTGCAAGACTTTAAAAGAGCTACAAATTATTGGTTATTGTCCATTGCCTGCAATGAAACAAGGAAATAATGGTTTCATTGCGCTATGTAAGAAAGACCCGATATTTCCAAAATTTGCGTCTTATCATTGCATTATTCACCAAGAAGTGTTATGCTCAAAGCTAATTTCTTTTCAGCCTATTATACAAACAGTAACAAAAGTAATAAATTCAATAAGAGCAGTGGTAATGCAACACAGATTGTTTAAATTACTTCTACAAGAAGATTGTGCAGAATTTGAAGAACTTATCACACACACAGAAGTGAGGTAGCTCGGTAGAGGAAAGGTACTTGAGCAGTTTTTAAATTTATTACTACAGGTGAAAGAATTTTTATTATCCAGTAATGAAATTTGTGTAGAATTAGAGCAAAAACCTTGATTAATTGAGCTTGGCTTTCTAACTGATTTAACGGTAAAATTAATGGAATGAAATTTGAAACTACAGAGTAGAAATCATCATATTACTTCTAGGATAAGTATGGTAAATGCATTTAAAGCTAAATTGGCGCTCTGGAAATCGCATATGGAGAAAGATAATTTATCACATTTCCCAAATTTAAAAATGGTAATAGAAAATTATTGTGATGGAAATGCTACCACCTATCAGTTTGCCAGACATTTTGATTCCTTATTGGAAGAATTTAATGCCAGATTTGAAGAATTCTACGAATTGGAGGCATTCACTTTTTTTATTAATCTTTTCTCTCGTAGAGAAGACGATGTGACTAATAAAATCTCAACATATTTCGATATTTCCAATGAGGAGGACTTGGAAATTCTAAATATAACAAATGGCATTGAATTAAAATCACATCATAACGAAACAGAATTCTGGAATTTAGTGAATGGAAATAGCTTCCCATTCTTGAGAAAATGTGTTCTAAAATTGAACTCTCTTTGCGCGTCGACATATGCTTGTGAATGTTTGTTTTCCAATATGAAATACTTAAAATCAAAGTACCGATCAAACCTCACTGACGCTCATTTGGACCAATGCCTGAAAACTGGGAATTCAACTTATATGCCACATTACAACGAGTTGGCAGCAGATTTGCAATGTCAAATATCGCATTAATTATCAATTTTAAGATTATGTTTTTTCAATTAAAATTTTAATTTATGTATTCAAAATTTATGTAATAAATTCATGTTGCATTAATATTTTTATGTTTAAATATTACCCCTGCCTCCCCTTCATCCCACTGTGCCAACCGACTTCCCGCATTTCTGAAATATGACCTCCTAGTAAAAAATCTGATGTGGGCAACACATGACTTTCGTTATATAATGTAATGAATTTACTACTTTTCAGTAAAAAAAATAGGTTTTTTCTTATAGTAGATACTAATATTCTTTCCAAGATATTGAATTTTCGACAATTAGTCGTCATTTTCATTGATTTAGCGCCAATTTTATCCATTTGGCGAGATTTCCATTAATTTGGCAACATTTCAAAAAGTCGCCAAGTTGGCGACATTCCGCCAAATTCGCCAAGCGTTATGGACGAAGAAATAAGTTGTTCTTACAGCAGATACATGACTATTGGCGTTCAAATACAAAAGTATTACTCAAAGTATTTTTTTTCATGAATGGAACGAGCTAGATCCACGAGAGTGATGTCATCCAATTTATCGCATGGTATTACATATGAAAAGTGAACCTGTTTCTCAATAGGAAATATTTTTTTTTTCATTTTATATGACTTTTTAATAATTTTTTTGAAAAATGTGCAATATCTCGAGAACGGTTCATGTTAGCGTTCTAAAATTTATGTCAATCGTTTTCTAATGAAAAATTACATAAGAAATGTCTATTTGCGTAACTTTATTAGTGGTTTCGATTTTTTGACGATTTTTTCAAAATTTTATTCGAAAATTCAGGGGGGTTCTGAACATTCGATTACGTATAAAAACAATAGGCTTCCAGTGTTTACGGATTGTGATTTTTGTACCAAATTTGGTTCGAATCGGTCCATTCGTTCGTCAGTTATCGTCTCCACAGACTCACTGACACACACACATACTTTCACACACACACACACACACACATACACACACACAGACATCACTTCAAAAATGTTTGATTCGTGATCAGGGATGCTTGAAACGTGCTCTCCCGTCGAAAACTCGATTTCGAATTTTCGACCCCGTCACAATACTTTCCTTATACATTATGTATATAAGGAAAGTAAAAAGGTTGCCGATCCCTGTATTAAGTATTCAGAATTGATTTGAAAGCGTTATTGATGAAACATATTTCCTTATAAGAGGATCTTATATATTATTGATATATTTGCCAACAGAGTCAATTGAGAATACAAATGATAGTCTACATATATCCAAAGAAATTGTCCATGGATAAGGTTATTTTATTAACCTTTGATAAAACTAGTTTAAGAAACTTTTCATAACGCGGTTCTAGTCTTGTTATTTGCGTTCCTTTAAACATACGTTTAGACCAGATACATATAAATATTGATGAGCAGTTGTGTTACAAATAACAAGATCTTTATATCTGAAAATAATACCACCCCCCACAAAGTAATAATGAAATAGCGTCCATAAATATTAAATAGGGATTGTTATTCTCATTGAATATTATAAATTGGTCTGAATAAGTTATTGATTTAACATATTGCAAATGAAAAGTACTTTAATGATATTCATCACATTATGACAACCGCACAAATCCAAGAATTGAGAAAGGTTGAAAATATCTTAGTATTTTATCGATATATTGCTTAAATAGAATAGACGCAAGAGAAGTGTATTTAAAGCAAAACTTGGTGTGTGCCTTCCTTCATCTTCGTTGTATGGGCATCACCCAATGTTAACACTGAAGCCGTCAAGCTGAAGAAAGCATTTACTTCCGCGAATATAAGGTTTAGTAATTCAGTGGAGAAGATCGCCTTTTTGCTGAAATTTTTACAGTTTGATGCGATAGCTCTGACAGGTTGGTAAATATTTTATTTTTTAAAAGGCCGTATATTGACTGCTGTCGTATCAAGTTTAACATATGGATTGGTGATTCTTTAGACGAAGGTATCTTCTGTATCTCACGAAAATAATTGTGCGTCTGAGGACGAAAATAAATTCAGAAATTTTCTATCGTTTTCACAAGATTAAGAAATGTTTTATTTTTTGTTAAAAACGCAAAACGGTAATACTTTTTAGATTTATGTAACTTCATATCACAACTCATGACACATGCAATTCTGTTTTGAAGCTAGATTGATATAATGTATGCACAAATATCGCAACTTTTCTAGTTGAGGTAGTATGAGTTGAGTTAATGTAGAGGTGTATTAATGTATCGAGTAATTATTAAATTAATTATTAAGTAATTATTAATCGAGTAATTATTATCGAGTAGTTAATTATCGAGTAATTATTAATCGAGGTGTATTAATGTATCGAGTTGAGTTAATGTAGAGGTGTATTTTAATGTAAAATCTACAACTTGATCTGTAAAATTAGATGAATAAATATATTGTTAAAAGAAAAAATGTGATGTGGGAAGCATATGACTTTCCCTATAGGTTTAAACCAATTTTCTCTTTCTTTCTTTCATAATTCATTAAATTAAATTTAAATTAATAAAATAAAACACGTATAATTATTTCAAATTCCACTGAATTTAGAGTATTACTTTTCTTTTCCTTTCATTTGGCAACTATACGTATTACTTTCCTTATATACATAATGTATAAGGAAAGTATTGTGACGGGGTCGAAAATTCGAATTCGAGTTTTCGACGGGAGAGCACGTTTCAAGCATCCCTGATCACGAATCAAACATTTTTGAAGTGATGTCTGTGTGTGTGTATGTGTGTGTGTGTGTGTGTGTGTGTGTGTGTGTGAAAGTATGTGTGTGTGTCAGTGAGTCTGTGGAGACGATAACTGACGAACGACTGGACCGATTCGAACCAAATTTGGTACAAAAATCACAATCCGTAAACACTGGAAGCCTATTGCTTTTATATGCAATCGAATGTTAAGAATCCCCCTAAATTTTCGAATGAAATTTTGAAAAAATCGTCAAAAAATCAAAACCACTAATAAAGTTACTCAAATAGACATTTCTTATGTAATTTTTCATTAGAAAACGATTGACATAAATTTTAGAACGCTAACATGAACCGTTCTCGAGATATTGTTCATTTTTTAAAAAAAAATATCAAAAAGTCATATAAAAAAAAATCCGATTGAGAAACATGTTCACTTTTCATATGTAATACTATCCGATAAATTGGGTTACATCATTCTCATGGAACTAGCTCATTCCATTCATGAAAAAATATACTTTTAGTAATACTTTTGTGTTTGAACGCCAATAGTCATTTATCTGCTGTAAGAATAACTTATTTCTTACTGCATAACGCTTGGCGAGATTTTGGCGACGAATTTGGCGGAATGTCGCCAACTTGGCGACTTTTTGAAATGTTGCCAAATTAACGAAAATCTCGCCAAATGGATAAAAATGACGACTAATTGTCGAAAATTTAATATCTTGGAAAGAATATTAGTATCTACTACAAGAAAAACCTACTTTTTTTTACTGTAAAAGTAGTAAATTAATTACATTATATAAGGAAAGTCATGTGTTGCCCACATCAGATTTTTTTCAAATGGGGCGATGTAAAAATACAAAAATGCTCAAATATCTCAAATACGGTTAGTTCTAAAGTAATGGGTTTGGTCTTATTCTCCTCATCGTAAATAAATAATTACGTATAAAACGAGCATTTAATTGATGCATTTGAGCATAAATTGCCTTTTATTTCATATTTAGACCATTTTTGAGGCCTATATTTCAAAAAGAAAAGGGTAAAAGGCCGGTTCCATTCCTTGAATCGTACCAAAATCTAATCAGAGCCAGGGTAACTAACAAGAGACATGACTACTAAATTTCGTAAAATTATGTTGAGTAATTTTTGAGTTAGAGTGGCTTCATTCATTGTGCAAACAGACCGACAGATAGACACACGCACACACACCACACACACGCACACATACACCACACACACGCACACACACGCACACACACCACACACACACACACAAGCACACACCACACACGCACGCACATACACGTACACACCACACGCACACACGCACGCACGCACGCATACACACACACCACACACAGACGTTATGCTAAAAATAGGTTTTCGTGTTCTAGAGTACTTGAAACATGTAGATTTGTCGAAAACTCGAGTTGCGATTTTCGACGCAATTCCAATACTGTTCCCTACCATGTATTGTAGGGAAAGTAAAATTGAGATAGAGACCCTACACATATTTTAAATAAGAAAGTGTTCTTGTTGGGTGAGCAAATTATTATTCTATACGTAGATTGCAGATATTGGTAATTCGACAATGGTAGAGTCTTTCTGTTGTATGACTGTGCAGTAAATCTGTTTAGATTAATCTTTATTTTCTGCAAAAATTGTCTTTTACCAAACAAAAAACTCTTATAATTATCCTAATTATCAATGAGTAAATTATTCCACTGTATTAATGAAAACTTTTGAAGTATAGTGGGAAAATGTATGGTATTGAGACGAAATCTAATCGCATGTAAACTAGACTATTTCGCCCACGTTTCACGCCTGCGAAATTGCAAGTGGGCACTAAATGTGACACACGTAATGAAACTTTTAAATACTAGAAACCTCTTTACATTTAAGCATAAGAATGGCACCCAATTTATAGATTTGTTAAAATGGAAATTTTCTGTCTGTCTGTCTGTCCGTTCTCACGTTAACTGCCGTAAAAATGACTTCATCAAAATGAAATTTTAGTATGGTTTTCAGACGGTCTGTGGGACACATGGGAATAGTAATATCACCCAATAACATTACCCAATTAGTTTTAGACTGAACCCGGGTTGAAAAAATGAAATACATTCAACCTAATTTTTCATATATTTTTAAGCGATGAAGTTTTTTAAGCGATGAAGTTTTTTAAGCGATGAAGTTGTGAAGTCAGGAAAACGGAACTTGTTTCCCGCTTCCTTTCCCCAATCAAATTCCTCGCTTCTCGATATTTACAATTGCAACTTATATCAATCCACATACAAATTCATGAAACAATTCGGAAATAAAGTATTTAATTTTTATTAGAATGCGAAGGTATAGTGTGAATCTTCAATACGCCGATGCAACAATAAATGGAACTGCATAAAATGCGTATATTTTGATGTATTTTCAAAAATATTTTAAATACGAAGTAATTATTCTATGGATTCTATTCAAAATTCGTTATAAGGATCGTTCTTTGGTATATCCGATGGTGTCAAGATGGAAATTCTGTGATAATGTTTTCAATTACTAAAGTATCGGTTTGTGTGAAAATCGCTCAAAAATATGCTTCAATAACTGAAATAACTGACTAATTCAAAAATTTAAAACACCGCACCGGAGTATCTCGGAACCTGACCTATACTATCACATTCGAACAAGCAAACAGACAGACATCTTTTTTATTGAGTGAGATTATAATACTCAGAAAAATGGCCTAAAATTTTAGAATTTCGTTTCTTAATTAGTTTATCGGTGAACATAAAACTAGCATACTTTAAACTGCTGAAGGACTCATGTGAAGAATTGTGTGCATGTAAATTTTAGTTGTTTGCTAAACATGGTAATAATTTGATTTGTGAAACATGGGTCAAACCATTGACATATCGAAATCTAAGACATTTTTTATAGTGAATTTGCACTAAGCAGGTCGATCTCAACGATATATCGCTAACAAAGTGAAACGTTCTTAAGTATACGTCAGTAGAATATTGAAACAGTATTCTAATAACAGTAATTTTCAGTTAATTGCTGCATTTAACTAGATCGGAAACTAATAACCACAACAGTAAGTGAGGGGAGATTGAAGAATATCGTGCAGCAAATCTGGATCAGAGGTGTAAGATATTTAAGCAGAAGATGGAAAGAACTATATGAATGCATCTCAGCCTACGATATAAGACGACTGCACAAATTGTGTTTTCAAGGTGTCTGTTGCTAATACGAAACCTCTTCTGACATCCAAACAAGAAATAGCTATCGTACAATGATGAGAGTAAAGACTGTTGTGGAGTCAAAAAGACTAGGAAAGGTACTTTGCAACTGAGTATTTTAGTGTTCCCAAAGGTCACCAGGTATTCCGTATTTGGCGTCTAAAGTAGACTCATTTGATAAAGAATGCATGAAACACTTTGTGAATTTTGCGACCACTGTTATGGTGTGGGCATGTATGACCCAAAGAGATTATATGCATAGATATTATAATTGCACTCTCCCACCATTGGCCGCCATAACAAAATGATACCATGTCAAATTCAGGGCAACAGAGGTATTTTCGCTATATTGATAGTTCGGAAGTACAGTTTAAAACGTAAAAGTGAATCAAATGCGCATTAAAAGGCATGTTCAGTTATTTTTACAAGTTTACTTCGACAATAAAGGGGGTTTGAGAATTAAATTTCCCTTACATTGACCCCATACAAACTGATCAAATCCAGGATCGAGAGTGTTGCAAATAGTTGTTACTCAACTATCCTCTTTGGTATAGCTACAAAAGGTTCAGGTAAGCTGTATATTGCTTACGAAAAAGTCAATTTAGAAATATTTAGACATTTATGCTACCAGCAACGGAAGATTTTTTATGATGGTTTTCCCTTCCAATAAGAGATTCAGCTTTTTGTCACACTTCCACTTCCATCTCTAAATGACTCGAAAACGACAAGTCAGTACACTTGCACTTCCTATTCTGGCAAACTCACTAGTTTTAAATCTTACCATGAATGTGAGATGCATTATGAAGAAGCTTCTTCAAGAACTTGCACCAAGGAACAAAAAAGAATTTGTTTCAAGTCTCATAACCCTATAGGCATGTATCCATAGAAAAGACTAAAAATCTAGTAGATAATATTCCAAACCTATTACATATCGTCATAACAGATAAGAGAGATACCACAAAGTACTGAATTCGCAGTTGTTTCTCTTTTGATCAAGTCATACATTTTGTTTTGCATTATTCTAAATTTTTGCATCAAAATAAAAATTATTCTAATTTTGTGAATTTTTCAAAATACCAATTTTGTTACCATTTATATTTTATTGCATCAACGTGATTGATTAATTTACGTATACAGATTTAGATATTGTTGATTTATATTTGATTGCAATTGTTTTCTCTGAAATAAACTATATTTTCAAATCATGATTATTTTAATTTTTTGAATAGCTGCATAACTGTAGAACCTTTAAAATTTTGACATTTTTGCCCATAAAACTTTTAAGAATTATAGGTATGTTTAGAACTCACCTATGTAGCCGATTGGCTAAAACCTTATCCAATATATTACATCCCTTCTGTCTCTTGCATTATACTACCAAAACTGTATTTTTTTTTCTTTGGGGGGGGGGGGGGGTAGAAGGATATTTCTATATTTACTTCCTCAATGTTACAGAACTCAATGGTTTAAAAACTGTCGCCAATAACTTGTGGTATTTTTTTATTGTAGACAATGAATCTACTTAAAATGAAATATGTACAAAACTGTAAAACAAACGTTTAAGAAATTGAAGATTAAGTCAATCAACAGTCTGCTAATACGTAAGAATGTATCTAATATTCCTCTGAAGGCAAAATTGTTTGTCGTTTTGGGAAAAACAGGTAATAAAACGTATTCCCCACTTAAATTATAGCCAAAAACACCGAACTAAAGTCATAGTACGTCTCCCGATCCCGTGCCTAACGAAGCTTAGCCACACAGAAAGATTGTCATAAATTTCCTGATTCACCGACAACACGAACTAGCTGAAATGAAGTTACAACAGTCTTATTACTTTCCCCGATCAATTAGAACCCCATAAAACATAAAAAATATATCCTCTCGGTATCTCCTGCCCATCTGCTATTTGACATTTTAATTGTAAACGTCGAATTATTTACAAAGTTAAAGTTTTGTTCCTTTTAGCTGGGTCCGTTAATCGCGATGATTGCTCGCCTGTTTAATCTGGGCTCATCATAGAATTATTGGAACAAGTTAAGTGATTAGCACAAGCCGTTCGACATAATTATTATCTATCTCTGACATGAGATTGTTAAGGTATGTCTTTTTCTTTCGAAGGTAGGACGGCCAGATTTGAAATATAAGGGTGACGCTGCACAGGTCAATGAGATTTAGGATTAATTGCTGCGTCCCGCTGTGTTTTTACTTTCGTAGGGATTGGGTATATGGTTACAAATATTAATTGCAGGTTGGAATAACTCCTTTTATTACTTTCCCTGCAGTATATGATATGGTATAGAGAAAACGTTGGAGTGGCATCGGAAATTGAAATTCGAACTTCAGATGGATTTAAATGTTGTGGGTAGTCTAGAATACGAATAAACCATTTTAACGCGACGTCTGTGTGTACGGATATGTGTGTGTGTCTGTGTATATAGATGGTAATCTAGGATTCCGAATCCTGTAACCAAGGGATCCTAAACAAAAGTTTGATCCAGAAATAAGGGGAGGGAGGTATTGAAAATTTCGTACCACACATGCAGGCATATAAATTCCGAGCCTCCTCCCCCCCCCCCTTTCTCTTAATCTTTTTTAATTTCAAAGTTTCAAACATGGTTTTTGTAGTAATTTTTTCAATTCTACTAAATTTTACATCTCCAGAAAGGCAGAAAGGGGGCGGGGAGGATACCGCTCTTTCTTAGATAGCTGACCATACTAAGCTCTAATGTAGAATTGTCCAACAGGCCCCCTCGAGAATGGATAATGCTTAGCTAACAAATTTGAAATTAGCTAAATAGCTAAACTTTATTTAAAAAATGAAAAAATATTGATATTTAATGAAAACCGCAATTATAATAAAATGTGATTCATAAATATTACTGTAATTATTTTCAATGACAGTAAAAATATTCAAAAATATTTTTATCGAAAATGCTTTTATCGAAATACTATTGGATCAAAGTCGTCGGATGAATAATTTACTCTGTAATGTGTAAGTTGAACAGCGTTGTATAAAGCGTAAAAAATTACGAATGATATTTAAATATATGCTTTTGTATTACTGTTTTTATTCTTTTTAAACATGAATTATTAATTTCTAAACACGAAACGAACAGTGCACTTTTAAGTAATTAAAAGAGCACAGTATTTCAACTTACATTAATAGTAAGAATAGTTTTTCAACTCCTCAATTTCAATTAAACATTAGAATAAACCAATGTTACATCATTATGAAAAATATTTCCGTTAAACCCCAACATCAAAATGAAAAACAAAATTATGAAAATCCGTTTTTAACACTTTACAACAAAGTTGAAAAGTGTTTATGACTTTGTTCATTCTGTCTGTCTGTCTGTCTGTCTGTCTGTCTGTCTGTCCGTTAGCACGATAACTGCCGTAAAAATGAGTTTATCAAAATGAAATTTTAGTATGTTGTTCAGACGGTCTGTAGGACCTATGGGAATATAAATAAATAATATCACCCAATTAGTTTTTTATTGAACCCGGGTTGAAAAAATGAAATACATTGAACCCTATGGGACCTAATTTTTCAAACATTTTTTAAGTAAATTTAAAATTCACGAATTGCTTCGAAATTTTTAGGAAATATTCACATTATCCCATAGAATATATAAAAAAAAATTCAGTAAAATATGTTAAGTAGTTTTTTAATTAAAAAAATTATTTAATATAGGGAAAAAAACAAATTCAATTAAATTCTGACTTTGGGATATCTTCCAGAAAGAAAAGAGAGATATTATATAATAAATATCTCTCCCTATATTTAAACGTTTTGCATATGGGAGTGGCTTCATATTTTAAAATAAATTTGGTAGATAACAATTTTTCATTTTTTTTAAATTTTATATAACTCTTCTTGATAAATTTAATTGATGGCATTTTAAATGCACTTTCCTACGTCCTAGAGAGTTAAAATTTGGTACACAGCTTAAATTTGTTGAACATTTTATTCGACAAAAATTTGATGGATCTTTAAATATAGATCATACATTTTTTTCGTAATGGCCTGAAAATAATCCCCGTTCACTTCTATAAATCATTGGTGTAATATTGTTAAAAATTCTGATGTGGACAGCACATGTCTTTCTCTGCAGACTCATATTCGTTCTCTTTATTTATTTAATGATAATTTGAGTTTATCTGCACAACATAAGTATTTTAAATGACATTGAATTTACACGTTAAACTTAAATTTGGTTCTCATTTGATAGCTGGACTTATTGTCAAAGGTGGCGTAGCGAAAACGCGAAAAAACTAGAATATCTCAAAAACGGCTAGTCCTAGAGTAATGGGGTTTGTCTTATTCTTTTTGTTGTCAAAAATCACATATAAAATAGGAATTTAATTGATGTAATTGAGCACACGTAGTCTTTTATTTTTATATATAACGATTTTTGCTGGCCATTTCGCAAAAATAGCCCGTTCCTTTTTCCCGAATCGTAGTAGAATAACCTACAAATGATTTATATACAATATTTTGTTAAATCTGGTATATAAATCACTTGTAGGTTATTGAAATATTATACTCCAAATTTTGTTAAATTTGGTTCATTAGTTTTTAGCTAGAGTGGATAAAGGCAATTTCTGCGGCCATTTCGCAAAGAAGGCAGATTCTTTTATTACGAATCGTACTATAATCTAATGAACATCAGGATTTCCCATAAAAAACATACCTACCAAATTGTATGAAATTCGGTCCATTAGTTTTTCAATTAGAGTGGATGTAATATCCACACAGACACACAGAAACATACACAGATACACCCTTACACACACAGACGTCTTCCTAAAAGTAGTTTTTTCGTATTCTAGAAGTCCCAAAACGTGTAGATCCTTTGAAAATTCGAGTTCCGATCTTCGGCACGATTCCAATACTTTGAGTACATACACATACACATATATATTATCTGTGTATTATCTGTGTATCTAAATTCCGTGCCTATGCAATTACAATAGTTGTGATTTTAAATGATCCCTAAACTTTTATTATTTCTTCAAGGAAGCCAAATTTTAACATATGCAGAATGCAAATATCTCAAGCGATTGTAAGATGAATTACATAAGAATTGCTGTATTTTTTTTACACAAAATTATTTAGCTCTGGAGTCTGGAATACAAGTTATATGAATGAAATATTCATTGATTTTGCATAAAGAATCAGATGATTTATATTTCGATACAGTTTTAAATATTTAAGTATAATAAATTACTGTAGTACTGTGATAATGTAAAAGATATTACCACTGAATGAATCACATTTTAGAAATTTTTAAATGAAATTACATTTCAGTTGGAAAGTGTTTCATAATCAATGCTTATGCATGATTGATCTTTCTTGTTTTTTTTCATATTGCACAAATTTCAGCTTTGCACTACACAAATTATGCGGTCTACACGTTAAAAAGATAAACCCTGCCTATAATTCCGGGATTAGAAATGAACCACGGAACTTCAGGAACAGTTTTTCAACTTATGAAATACAGAAACAGTTTTCACAATTTTAGAAAAAAAAATTAAATTAATTTAAAAAAAAAATACTGGCAGCAGCTCATTTTATAAAAACTAAATTATCGTTTGCTATAGTTAAATATTGTCTATTTTAAAATTGGCGCTTGTGAACACACTTTGGATTGACGGATTATCGTTCTTTCCGAAGAGAAGTGCTCTTATTCTGCAATTAAAAAACACCGTGAAACCCATGTAATTCGCATTTCTAAATACAAAATAAGCAATAATATTAATAATAAAGGGAAGAAGCATCAGGCATTGCTTTTAACGGGGAAATTGCAACCAATAAATACCCACAGTATGTACGTACATTTATGACAATTTCAAAAATAAAGGCTCTTGCCTCAAAATAAAATTCACCGACTCAACAATTGCAGTGTCTTTAAATACCTCTGTAACAACTGTAAACAAGATAATAAGTAAAGATTTAAATCTTAAAATACTAAAAGCATAACGTTTACAAAGGAAACATATTGTGACAATTGATGAAGCAAAGATCTATTTAAATGACCGTAAAGAAATGATTGGTTTACAATTGCAAAATAAGAAAAATCTGATGTGGGCAACACATGACTTTCCTTATATAATGCAATGAATTTACTACATTTACAGTTTTAAAAAATGCTATTCTTATAGTAGATACTTATATTCTTTCCAAGATATTGAATTTCCTTCAATTAGTCGTCATTTCCATTGATGTAGCGTCATTTTGATCCATTCGGCGAGATTTTTGTTAATTTGGCAACATTTAAAAAAGTCGCCAAGTTGGCGACATTTCACAAAATTCGTCGCCAAAATCTCACCAAGCGTTATGGACGGAGAAATAAGTTATTCTTACAGCAGATAAATGACTATTGGCGTTCAAATACAAAAGTATTACTCAAAGTATCCTTTTTCATGAATGGAACGAGCTAGATACACGAGAATGATGTCACCGAATTTATCGTATGGTATTACATATGAAAAGTGAACATGTTTCTCAATAGGAAATATTTTTCTTTTATTTTATATGACTTTTTGATAATTTTTTTGAAATATGTGCAATATCTCGAGAACGGTTCATGTTAGCATTCTAAAATTTATATCAATCGTTTTCTAATTAAAAATTACATAAGAAATGCCTATTTGCGTAACTTTATTAGCGGTTTTGATTTTTTGATAATTTTTTCAAAATTTCACTCAAAAATTTAGGGGGATTCTGAACATTCGATTACGTATAAAAACAATAGGCTTCCAGTCTTTACGGATTGTGATTTTTGTACCAAGTTTCGTTCGAATCGGTCCATTCGTTCGTCAGTTATCGTCTCCACAGACTCACTGACACACACACACACACACACACACACACACACACACACACACACACACACACACACACACACACACACACACGCACACGCATACACACACGCACATACTTTCACATACACACACACACTTTCACACACACACACACAGACAGACAGACATCACTCCAAAAATGTTTGATTCGTGATCAGGGATGCTTTAAACGTGCTCTCCCGTCGAAAACTCGAATTCGAATTTTCGACCACGTCACAATACTTTCCTTATACATTATGTATATAAGGAAAGTAAAAATATTCCTGAAAACTTGGTTCCAAGTAAAGGATTCGTGATTATTGCTGGCGTTTCGTACAGAGGCAAATTAAATTTGGAAAAAATGGAAAAAATAATGTCAAAATCAATTCAACATATTTCCAAAATATTATTTAAACTCTTTTATTTAAATAAGAAATACCATCCTTTTATCCACAGAGTTTTATAAAACTTCATCAAGATAAAGCTACCAGTTCACAACCAAAACTACCTCTAAAGAACAAAAAACTGCCGTCTTGAAGATATGACAAAAAATATAAGTATTAAAGCTATACCTTTTCCTGATATTCCTTCAAAGTTAGTTAATGTGTCATCAATGGATTGTGTTTTTGGATTGTTAAAAAGAGAACTTTCTAAACACAGACCTAAAACATTGGATGGAAAACTGCGACAGAGGACTGGAATAAAATACCACTCATATCTTTAAGAGAAGCTCTTTCATATTGGAAATCAAAGTGGAATAAAATACCACTCATAACTTTAAGGAAAACTCTTTCATATTGGAAATCAAAGTGGAATAAAATACCACTCATAACTTTAAGAGAAGCTCTTTCATATTGGAAATCAAAGTAGAATAAAATAAAACTCATAACTTTAAGAGAAGCTCTTTCATATTGGAAATCAAAGTGGAATAAAATACCACTCATAACTTTAAGAGAAGCTCTTTCATATTGGAAATCAAAGTGGAATAAAATACCCCTCATAACTTTAAGAGAAGCTCTTTCATATTGGAAATCAAAGTGGAATAAAGTACCACTCATAACTTTAAGAGAAGCTCTTTCATATTGGAAATCAAAGTGGAATAAAATACCACTCATAACTTTAAGAGAAGCTCTTTCATATTGGAAATCAAAGTGGAATAAAATACCACTCATAACTTTAAGAGAAGCTCTTTCATATTGGAAATCAAAGTGGAATAAAATACCACTCATAACTTTAAGAGAAGCTCTTTCATATTGGAAATCAAAGTGGAATAAAATACCACTCATAACTTTAAGAGAAGCTCTTTCATATTGGAAATCAAAGTGGAATAAAATACCACTCATAACTTTAAGAGAAGCTCTTTCATATTGGAAATCAAAGTGGAATAAAATACCACTCATAACTTTAAGAGAAGCTCTTTCATATTGGAAATCAAAGTGGAATAAAATACCACTCGTAACTTTAAGAGAAGCTCTTTCATATTGGAAATCAAAGTGGAATAAAATACCACTCATAACTTTAAGAGAAGCTCTTTCATATTGGAAATCAAAATGTAGAATAAGATTCCACAGAAAGGGTCATCAGACAGAAAAATTTAAGAAATAAATATTTTTACTTCAAACCCTAATTATATTGCTTCAAATTTGCTTTTAAACTGAGTAAACAGCCTCTGTAATACTTTCTCAGTTTTGTAATTATGTCAAAATTGTTATAGAGAACTATATCAACAGTTTAATAGTTCAAGACTCCACAATAACAGTATTTAAATTGTCAAGAATTGGCTGATATATAGTAATATTAACACAAATTAGTCCTAATTCTATTCAGTTATCTTCATGTGAAATTAAAATTATGCATAATATCTTTACAACTGTTTTGTCTGACTTATTGAATGCATTGTATAATTAATAGATACCTCATATTGTGTAATGCCTCATATTGTGTAATTAACACTTTACAACAAAGTTGAAAAGTGTTTATGACTTTGTTCATTCTGTCTGTCTGTCTGTCCGTTAGCACGATAACTGCCGTAAAAATGACTTAATCAAAATGAAATTTTAGTATGTTGTTCAGACGGTCTGTAGGACCTATGGGAATATAAATGAATAATATCACACAATTAGTTTTGGATTGAACCCGGGTTGAAAAAATGAAATACATTGAGCCCTATGGGACCTAATTTTTCTAACATTTTTAAGCGGATTTAAAATTCACAAATTGTTTCGAAAATTTTAGGTAATAGTCAAATTGTTCCATAAAATATATAAAAAAAAATTCAGCTAAATATATTCAGTAGTTTTTTAAATAAAAATTAAAATATTAATTACACATCTTATATGAAACGATCACGTGACCATGATATGAAACGATCACATGACCCACTTCAAAATGAGATATGGCATCCATCTTGTTTCAAATTCGTGATTTTTTAAAGTTCTTTTTAATTCATATTGAGTGTTGTATCCATCCTAAAACTACTTCATTTCTGCTTAAATTCTGTGCATCTACATACTAAAACAACACAATGACAATATATTTGAGTTTAAATTCTCATTCAAATTTGATTATTTCTACAATTAAGCCTATTTTTCACCTATGTAAAATGTAAACAGCAAAATATGTAGAATGAGTTGTATTAGAATTACTGTATTTCTTTAACACAAAATAATTCAGTCCATGGAGTCTGCGTGGCTGATATGAATGAAATATTAATTGATTTTATAAACAGAAGGACGATATTTTTCGATGAAGTTTTAAGCATAAAGTTTCTGAATTGTAGCTCCATGGTCTTAATTTTTAAATAAAATAAATTATTATAGTATTGTGATGAATGAAATGGAGAAAGTTATGAATGAAATCCTGCTTTTATAGAGAGATCCAGGCGTGTTATTTTTTCTATGACGTCATTTGAATTAATTCCTGTTGTTTTCGATGAAGTTTTCAAATATAATAAATTATCGTAGTATTATGATATATTTAAAAATATTACCGTGGAATGTACTGCATTTTAGAGATATTTAAACCACGCAATTTATATTTCAATGCCGTCTTTTGAATGAAGTTCATTTTATTCAATGAAGGTTTATGTTTTCAAATATAATAAATCAATGTACGAGTAGTATCGTGATAAGTTTTAAAATATTACCGAGGAATGTATTGCATTTTCGACTTTTTTAAATAAAATTGCATTGAAGTTGGAAAGTGTTACATAATCAATGCTTTAAGCATGATTGATCTTTCTTGTTATATAATGGTGTAAATTAGGCTGCAGAATGGTGGAATCACAGTGTTGAACTATAAAATATCTTTTATCGAAAAAAAAGTCCTTTTAATTGTTTTCACAAATCAAAAGCGATATTTAGTTTCGTTGCTGGGGGCAAAAATGTTGCCATACTTTTGTTTTTGTGGAAAAATTTCTCTTAAAATATTGATTTATCAGGATCTGCTATAGATAAGGCTCAGATGATGAATGATTTGTATTCATGGATGAATAATTTGTATTCATGGATGAATGATTTGTATTCATGAATGAATGATTTGTATTCATGAATGAATGATTTGTATTGGTAGGGTGGTTCACTAAAAATTTTCATTTCCGGTTCAAACATTTTCCTGGAAATATATATTTCTTGAGATTGGCTATAAATAGAGTAGATATTGACTGATATGGATTCAGCATCAAATTCCGGAAAGCATAAAATGATTCATTTAAGATTTACACTTTTGTTTCTGGAGATGTCCTTTTCCAATAAAAAACTTACCTTTTCTTTGAAACATATATTTCTCAAGATTGGTTATAGATTGAGCTTAGGTGATAACTGATATAGATTAAGCATTAAATTCCGAAGGAGGAGGTATGGAGTTTCCGTTTCAGTTTTTTTTTTTACTTCATCAGATTCAAAAAATTTCCTTGAAGCATCTACTTTTCAAGATTGGTTATAGATAGAAATTGCATGATGACTAATATGGATTCAATGTCGAATTCCAGAGAGTGTTAGGGGGGGGGGTATTATTTCCGATTATGGAGATGCTATTTCCGATTCCATCAGAAATTCGTATGATTGCATGAAAAAGTATACATAAGAAAACAAAAATGCTCAATGATTGAGCGCAATGATTTGAGCCAAAAATGAAGTCTACACACCTTGCTACCATATGAATGCTCCTTTATACATTTTTTGTTAAATATATCTTTTTCAATAAATAAAAAAAATACAGTTGTTGAAATGGTTTTGTCTTAAGATATATTCATACACACATTTTATATGCAATTTTTTCGTAATTAGATAGTTACATTTTTCAGTATGTGTCAAGGTACACATGCGTATTTAATGTATAAAATCGGAAATTTCTCTTATATTTATTGCATAATTTAGGAATTATTATTTCAGACGGTTCATTATTGTTCAGCATTTTTAATGAGTATGGTTAATGTTAATAATAAATACAAAACAAATTACAAAATTAATCTACTTTTTTAAAAAATACTGATTATGACCGACAGGTCTTTGTACCGAAATATACTTATAAAGGCATTTATATCATTAAATAGCGTCCGACCATATGTTACTATGTATGTAATATGTGTGTGCGTGTCCCGCGATTTAAAACACTGACTTTTAGGCAAAATGTGCCCCCCCTCCCTTTTTTTAATTTTATGAAAGGTATGGCCTTAGCATGTGCACAGAATATTTGAATTATAAAAAAATATTATATTTTTAAATATTTAAATTAAACTACCCCAAACACCGAAATTAAAGACAATGTTTGTCAGCACTATTGAAACGCTAATTATTGATCTGGGAAGTTGTAGTAATTTTCAATGGCAAGCAATGATCTTGGTATGTGCTCGAAACATTTGACAATTAAAATAAGAGATTATTTATTATTCGTAGAAACCCTTATCATCATCGCAAAATATTTTTGGGTTTTGTGCCATTTTATTTATTGTCTGTTCCACATTTCAGTTTGGTGAATCTCCTGCTAATGGTCTGCGACGACGCCTGGCGTCGCACCTATGCGTGCAAACAGCTCGTTAAAAGTGTATTTGGGAAATATTGAAGAAATTAAATAAGGCATTTTTGAAAATTAGAGTTTTGAAAATTAAAAATTGGATATATTTCATTACGATAGTTAAAATTTCCATTTAAAAAAACTATATCAAATGCAGATATTATTCTGAATTTTACTTTCCTTATACACATAATATAATGAATAGGGAAAGTATTGTCGAATTCCAGTCGAAAATTCGAATTCGAATTTTTGACGAAAGAGCACGGTTCAAGCATCCCTTGAACTTGAATCGATTGTTTTTGAGAATATATATATATATATATATATATATATATATATATATATATATAAAAATTGAAGGATTTTAATCGAAAATTATGCATAAACTACTGTATGTACAAAAAAACCCATCTCTAACATATCTGTTACAAATGAGTAACTATAAGCCAAGACTAAGGATAAAGATAGAAAGTAACATATCACTACAATGGAAAGGGGGATGAGAAGAATATTAGGATTCAAAATTAACAATTAAAAGTATATAAGTAAATAAAAATAAAACTCGGCAAAAATGAGAATAGGCAATAATAATCAGCTCAAGATAAGAGATTAAGAATAGAGAACAATCAATTGAAACTACACAAAAAATGGCGGTTAGTTCGAAATTGCATTCTCATCAGGACAGCCATACAATTCGAATTAAAACCGATAGAATAGCCAGTTTCTGACAATGGCGATAGTATTTAACTATAGACACCATTGGAACTGTCTACTGGCTAGTGGAAGGAGAAAAAGAAAAATAAAACAATTGAATTTTACAAAGCTGAAAAACAATACCTCCTCGAACTGTAATGTGAAATTACAAGAATAGCACCACGTGTAAGTGTAAGATAAACTAGTGACTGTGCATTTCACCTCACTTCGTCAAAGCGAGTGAGAGAGCATTTCACCTTACTTCGTCAATGCGAGTGGGAATGAATACAATTGAACGATACATAATATGTATGGAGACTTTCGAAAATAGTAAACAGTATAGGACTCAGGACAAGCGGAAAATAGTCATTCGAAAATAGTAAACAGTATTAGACTCAGGCCAAGTGGCAAGTGAGGTGATAAGAAAGGGTGAATTTTCAAAAATGAGTTAACCAATCAAAGATAAATAATGCATGTGTAAAATTATTACGTGGTATATTTGAAATTATTAATAATATTATTTACAAATACTTCCGGATATTGGTAGTTTTGACAAATGCGTTTAAGATTATTGATGTGGAGAAAGTGAAACTGAGGATCAGAAAGTCGGTGTATTCGAAATAGCTGGTTTAAAATGATGTTTCTAAACAATTGAATAGAATTACAAGAATGATATGATAGCAGCTTTATGATAGTGAAGTTGTAAGAATCTTTTTTATCATATAGATTGGTAATTACATGATTATTGAGGGTATCTAAATTTAGGTCTAAAAAATTAACAGTTTGACTAACGCAAGGCTCATTAGGAATTAATTCTAGGTTAGACGGGTAAAAATCAATATTAATGGAATAGGAATCATCAATGATAATACAAATTAAGTCGTCAACATATCTATATACAATATATGAATTAGAGTTAAAATGACATTCATAATAATAAAGATATAAGTTAGCAAGTATACTACTACTACAGCCACCTTGTGGTACACCAGATGTTTGTAAATAAATTTTATCACCTTGGACAATATAGTTGTTGTATAACACAAAGTGCAAGAGCATAGGAAAATTTTTGACATTAAAAGCATCATGATTGGAAGATATATAGTCATGATAAAGAGAGATAATAACTTTATGTAGATCTTTAATGACAATATTATTAAATAGGTCTTTAAAATCAAAGGTTTGGAAACCAATAATTTGTGGTAACTTGCTAAGGTGATTAACTAAATCAAAACTATTGTTCAAAATGAAATATCCTGAATTCTTGAATTTAAGAGATTCATTAATTCGATTTAAACAGTTAAGCAAGTACTTACTAGCTGTAGTGGTAAAGGTATTATGTCCACAAGTGACTGTTCTAAAACTGAGAGGTGATTTGTGGAATTTAGGAACCAAAGTAACATAAGGAAATTTAAAAAACTTACAATTAATATTTAATTGTGTATATAATTTTAGCATTTTAGTTTTGATTTGGATAGACTGATTATGAATGGGTTTAAAAATTTGATTATCTTTTAAGTAATTCTGTAACAGAGAAACATAATATTTTTTACAAATGATGGCATAATTATTAGAAGCTTTATCTACATAAGTTATTACAAAATGTTGTTGTAGTTCTTTGATAGCAGATAGGAGTTGTTTATAAGGATACCTAGGCTTCGTTAATTTAGTGTTTATAATAACATTTTTAAGTAGATGTAAGGTCGTATACTTCCATAGATTGAATGCTTCAATAGGAATTGAATGTGAACAAGCAAGTTGATATATGAATTTATCAAAATCAAATGATAGAGACTGAAGAAGTTGTTTAGGGTGATGGCAGAATGGAATGCGAAATTTAGACCCTTTATTCATAATATCCCTAAGTATATCATCCTGAACTATACTGAGATCCCCAGTAATAATGTGACCATGAGTGGAGTTGACAAAAGGGGCAAGATTTTGATTGCTGCATACACATGATGTAAGATCATCGGAGTTTAATGTCCTAGAAACTTCATTGTAATTGTAAATAGTTCTACCAATTGGTAAATTATATTTGAATGATTTTTGTATTTTGATATCATTTACTGGTAACAAGTGCTGATGTTTTGCAAATAAATTATTGAAGTTAAGAGAATTAAGAATAGGGTGTTTAAAAGAAATTACACAGTAAGCTATTTTATTATGTGGATTTGGTGAATGGAGTAGGTGGTAATTTAAGAAATTTGTACGTGAAAGAAGCAAATCAAAAAATAAATGTTTAAAATGCTCATGAGTTAATTTTAATTTTAAAAAATTAGTATAAACAATACTTAATTTGCTTTTTCTGACTTTATATAACCATGTTCTAACAGGTGGAA